>WNGS01000009.1:2596073-2639521 GCA_020271785.1 Procambarus virginalis
AATTTTGTCCCACACAAGTTGTTGTTTTGAAAACTGGAACATGCTACAGAAAGACTAAACAGATGAAAAATTTCTAACCAACAGACTGATGAGGGCAGTAATCAGAGACAATGCATCTAACTGGAGGAGTGTTATATACCACACAGTTTTGCGGATGATGCTAAGATATTGGGGAAGATAGGAGACACAGATGATTGTGATGCCCTTCAAATTGATCTAGATAAAATAATTGCTTGGAGCGGCAAATGGCAATGTGAATAAAAGCCATGTTATGGAATGTGGAATCTGAGAAAATAGACCACACACAAGTTACAAATTACCGTATTTGGAAAGGAATTACAGATTTCTAAAAAAGAACGAGACCTAGAGGTGGTTTTTGGATAGTAAGCCATTGCCAGAGGAACACACAAAGAACTTTGTGGGAAGCATATGCGTCGCTTTCCAACTTCAGACTTGCTTTTAATTATATGGATGGGGATATACTGTTCATAACTTTTGTAAGAACAAAATTGGAATATGCAGCTGTTGAATTGTGCTCCAAATCTCAAGAAGCATGTAAATAAACTGGAAAAGGTGCAACAGAATGCTACAAAATGGCTTCAGGAACTGAAAAACAAGAGTTATGAGGAGAGACTGGAGGTGTTAACCCTTAAACGGCGCAAAACATAAATATACGATTTGACATAACATCAGATTTTAAAACTTGCTTAAACACTTTCCAAATTTTTGTGCATAATCGACTCAGCAAATGCTCCAACTTTGTCACTTGATCACCAACATAAATTGAAAAACAAGAAAATCAAACATAATTTTAAAATTGAATATTGAAAACTTCAGATTTTCAAATCAGATTAAAAAATATAAACTATCACCAATTGTTCATTTGGTGTTATTATGCTCTCAGAATAGCATATGATCTTCATTTCCATAAAATTAGAATATAGATTTTCAGTATAGTTTACTGTAAAAATCGTCAATATGGCATTTGAAATATGCGGCACAGACCAAAATAAAATGTATAATTCCAAACGTTTAGGGTTCATGAAAAATCCATTCTCAATGGATTGTAGAGCAGACAGCTGAGCACACAATATGTCAAAATGACAATAATCGGTCAGAAACAGGAATTTTAGAAGCCACTCAAAGTTGAAACTCTAATTTTAGAGATAACTGAAGTTGAAGTTATCGACAATAAATAAAGGTACGGTACATGTAGTTCGAATTTGTTAATTTACTTGTATGTTTTAATAAACATTGCTTGGCATTCGTACTCAAGTATGTGAAAGTTGTAGGTTAATATGTGTCGAAATGAAGTAAAGAAAAAATACCCCCCCTCCCCCCCCCCCAAAAAAAAATAAAGGGTTAATTATAATAATTATAGAGATTTAGGGGATATATTTAGTGTATACTTTAATATAAGTGAAAAAGGCCTAATCTGGTCCCTAATCATCAAAACAATTTAAAGGGACAAAGAAAATAGAGTTTGAAATCTCTGAATAGCTCAGTCAATAAATATTCAGTCCCAAGTTCTGCGAGTTGTGACTGATTTATTTGTTGACCAATTTCATTCTATTTTCACATAGTTAGGGAAGGGTATGCACTCTCCAGGATGTAAACGTTACAACAAAATTAGATAATAAACAAAGTAAACAAAGCTTCATCAATCAATGAGTCACCTGAGGCTGAT
This sequence comes from Procambarus virginalis, assembly GCA_020271785.1. NCBI lineage: Eukaryota > Metazoa > Arthropoda > Malacostraca > Decapoda > Cambaridae > Procambarus > Procambarus virginalis. The sequence goes on from WNGS01000009.1 coordinate 2,597,761, forward strand.
CGAACACCAGACAGCGATGCTGCTGCTGCCAGAACAGAGCCATGGAAATTAAGGTAATATATGTTGACCAAGAATCTTAAAATAGGTTCAACCAGGTCTAAACCTGGATGAAACCAACTGGGATTTATGCCAGTTCACCAGGAACACAAACTGGCAAGTACTTACGAACGTGTACATCTTTCCTCAATCTTTGCTGGCTTTGGTTACATTTATTAAACAGTTTCTAAGCATGAAAACTTCCCAAATCAACTGTTGTCATTGTTATAAACAGTCTCCTGGTGCTTCGGAGCTCATTAACTGTTTAATAATTGTAAACAAAGTTGCCAAAGATTGCAAAATGATGTACAGGTTCATAACTGCTTATGTAACTGTTTCGTGAATCTGGCCCCAAATCCCTGGCCTGTTGACATGCAGACCAGATTGGAGGCCAAACCTACAAGGCATCTAAACTCAGACAAAAGGACATCTATGGAGTGCCATATCAATAAGCATGCATACCTTAAGTGTGCCTTAGGGTATGCATGCTCATACATGCATACCCTATGTATGTATGAGCAATAATACAATCAACAGAACACCTCCAACCTCAGGGATATTCATTGGAATCAATGACACTACCCAGGGCAATGCTCTCCACCCTGGTGGCCTGGCCTCTCAGGTGGGCAAACTCCTGAACACACACCAGTGAAACAAATCTGTAAGTGCAGAGGCAACATAAGACGAGTGCTTAGATAAGGGTCGTCCTAAATATATACAGCTTGTAGCAAAGAATAGACCAAGTCCATGCAAGGTGCTGCATATAACACAAACACATGAAGCAAATACTGTACTAAAAAACTGGTATGATAAACTAGCAAATGGTTCCTACAGAACAAGGTCCAAAGGACTGCCAGTACCTATTCAAGAAGCGAGATTTGCTACGATGAGGTGAATCAAGAAGGTCTAAGTGTTTTTCATGATGAACAGGACTGCAGCTCTTGAGGCACCACCTGTTGGCATCCATTTGCACTACTGTACTGTACTTGTAAGGAAATGGTCCTTTTTTGTAAGAATGTGTTGGTGTTGATAACTCAACTGTGTTGGTTGGTAAGGGAAAAAAGACATTTGAAATAAAGGGACTGCTTCCTTATATAGTGGGTTTGAGCTAGTTTGAAGTGAACCAATTGTTTTGAATGAATCATTTGCAGAGTCATATGGTTGTTTAGGTACAGTACTTTGTACAGTGACACCTCGGCTTGTGAATGCTCCTATTTAAGAGCTTTTCAGGTTATGAGCCAAATTCTTCAGAAAATCGAATCGGGTTATGAACTTTGCCTCGGGAAACGAGTTTGTTGATACGCGTATGAGCCGATCTAGCACGTGGTGGCACAGCAATCGCGCCTCAGTTTACCAGTGCCTCCAGCCTACTGACTATCGCTCCGAATTCTTTATAAAGAATTACAGTTTTTTCAGATTTTTGGCTACTGTATTTGAACATAATTTTTTTTTTATATATATCTCGAAATAGGTCCCAAGAAAACCAGTGGAAAGGTTCAAGCCAAGAAAACACATATGAGAATGACCATGAAGGAAAAACAAGAGATCACTCATAAACATGAAAATGGTATGAGAGTGCTGATGTAGAGTAGAGGATGTCTCTTCCTCATTTATTAAGAAAATGTGTGCAGTATGAGAAGAATTGCAAAGTTTTGCTGAAAAGTGTCACCCAAATCAAGCTGGGGAAAATCGCTTCAGTTTCCGAATTTTCGGCTTACGAACCGTCTCTGGGAATGGATTAAATTTGTAAGCTGAGGTACCACTGTATTCTGTAAACCATGCCGCTGTCTGTGTTGCTTTGCTTACTTTTGGATGCCTTCTCAGTGTGGGTGAGGCCAACAATACCCAGCTTTCTGCACCTGTGTGGGGTGGAGTAAGCTCATGCTCAGGTCCCCAGTAAGCCAAACATGACTCCTGTGACTGATGTGACTCGGTAGTGGGAAGCTGTTTATGTGGCTCCTCTTAAATAATGACATGTTCCCCATATAAATATTTCTAAAGCAATCAAATATAACCAGTATGCAGTTCTTGATTAAGTTTTGTATTATCCTTGTATGACAGTTTAGATTAAATGGCCTTGAAGAACATATTGTGAATAATGGGTTTCATGAAGACAATTAGTGTGGTATAATGTAAGGCAAAGCGGTTAGATACACAGGAAGTTGTTTCAGCCAGTGAATGTTCAGCTTTAGGAATACCTGTATACTGTTTCATGAAGTATGAAAGTGATGTGAAATCAAACATGGCAAGATGAAAGATGTGGTAAATTTGCAAATGAATCATGTTGACAAGTGGCAATGAAATCATACATCAAGCTTTCCAAAGTGTGTATAGGCCTGAGTCACTTTTTTCTTATGATGAAGAGTATTTGTTCCAACTTCACAAACTGACAACAGATGAATGATTAAGATAGAATCTTATAATTTTATACTAAAGGTTTTAATTTCTATGTAGAAAAATATCAAGAAGAAATTTGACTAAACAAAGATTTTTTGCCTGTAAGGGCTTTATCAAATGAAATTCATCAGGAACACACACGGATAGTGCATATATAGGACAAGGTGGGAAAAGTTGGTCAGGTCAGTCAGGTGGTGTCATTATACACTATTGTAGTTTATATTTTCAAAAATTAATTTAGCTAGAGGGGTACCAATTTGAATTTATTTTCATTCTGACCTCGTCCTTTGCCTGTTTTACCCTTGTATATGCACTAACCATGCATCTACCTTAGCTCTGATAAGGTAGATGCATGGTTAGTGCATATACAAGGGTTAAAACAGGCAAAGGACGAGGTCAGAATGAAAATAAATTCAAATTGGTACCCCTCTAGCTAAATTAATTTTTGAAAATATAAACTACAATAGTGTATAATATGACACCACCTGACTGACCTGACCAACTTTCCCACCTGTCCTATATATGCACTATCCGTGTGTGTTCCTGATGAATTCATTTGATAAAGCCCTTACAGGCAAAAAATCTTTGTTTAGTCAAATTTCTTCTTGATATTTTTCTACATAGAAATTAAAACCTTTAGTATAAAATTATAAGATTCTATCTTAATCATTCATCTGTTGTCAGTTTGTGAAGTTGGAACAAATACTCTTCATCATAAGAAAAAAGTGACTCAGGCCTATAACACACTTTGGAAAGCTTGATGTATGATTTCATTGCCACTTGTCAACATGATCATTTGCAAATTTACCACATCTTTCATCTTGCCATGTTTGATTTCACATCACTTTCATACTTCATGAAACAGTATACAGGTATTCCTAAAGCTGAACAATTCACTGGCTGAAACAACTTCCTGTGTATCTAACCGCTTTGCCTTACATTATACCACACTAAATTGTCTTCATGAAACCCATTATTCACAATATGTTCTTCAAGGCCATTTAATCTAAACTGTCATACAAGGATAATACAAAACTTAATCAAGAAACTGCATACTGGTTATATTTGATTGCTTTAGAAATATTTATATGGGGAACATGTCATTATTTAAGAGGAGCCACAAAACAGCTTCCCACTACCGAGTCACATCAGTCACAGGAGTCATGTTTGGCTTACTGGGGACCTGAGCATGAGCTTACTCCACCCCACACAGGTGCAGAAAGCTGGGTATTGTTGGCCTCACCACACTGAGAAGGCATCCAAAAGTAAGCAAAGCAACACAGACAGCGGCATGGTTTACAGAATACAGTGGTACCTCAGCTTACAAATTTAATCCATTCCCAGAGACGGTTCGTAAGCCGAAAATTCGGAAACTGAAGCGATTTTCCCAGCTTGATTGGGTGACACTTTTCAGCAAAACTTTGCAATTCTTCTCATACTGCACACATTTTCTTAATAAATGAGGAAGAGACACCTCTACTCTACATCAGCAACTCTCATACCATTTTTCATGTTTATGAGTGATCTCTTGTTTTTCCTTCATGGTCATTCTCATATGTGTTTTCTTGGCTTGAACCTTTCCACTGGTTTTCTTGGGACCTATTTCGAGATATATAATAAAAAAAAATTATGTTCAAATACAGTAGCCAAAATCTGAAAAAAACTGTAATTCTTTATAAAGAATTCGGGAGCGATAGTCAGTAGGCTGGAGGCACTGGTAAACTGAGGCGCGATTGCTGTGCCACCACGTGCTAGATCGGCTCATACGCGTATCAACAAACTCGTTTCCCGAGGCAAAGTTCATAACCCGATTCGAATTTTCTGAAGAAATTTGGCTCATAACCTGAAAAGCTCTTAAATAGGAGCATTCACAAGCCGAGGTGTCACTGTACAAAGTACTGTACCTAAACAACCATATGACTCTGCAAATGATTCATTCAAAACAATTGGTTCACTTCAAACTAGCTCAAACCCACTATATAAGGAAGCAGTCCTTTTATTTCAAATGTCTTTTTTCCCTTACCAACCAACACAGTTGAGTTATCAACACCAACACATTCTTACAAAAAAGGACCATTTCCTTACAAGTACAGTACAGTAGTGCAAATGGATGCCAACAGGTGGTGCCTCAAGAGCTGCAAGTCCTGTTCATCATGAAAAAACACTTAGACCTTCTTGATTCACCTCATCGTAGCAAATCTCGCTTCTTGAATAGGTACTGGCAGTCCTTTGGACCTTGTTCTGTAGGAACCATTTGCTAGTTTATCATACCAGTTTTTTAGTACAGTATTTGCTTCATGTGTTTGTGTTATATGCAGCACCTTGCATGGACTTGGTCTATTCTTTGCTACAAGCTGTATATATTTAGGACGACCCTTATCTAAGCACTCGTCTATGTTGCCTCTGCACTTACAGATTTGTTTCACTGGTGTGTGTTCAGGAGTTTGCCCACCTGAGAGGCCAGGCCACCAGGGTGGAGAGCATTGCCCTGGGTAGTGTCATTGATTCCAATGAATATCCCTGAGGTTGGAGGTGTTCTGTTGATTGTATTATTGCTCATACATACATAGGGTATGCATGTATGAGCATGCATACCCTAAGGCACACTTAAGGTATGCATGCTTATTGATATGGCACTCCATAGATGTCCTTTGTCTGAGTTTAGATGCCTTGTAGGTTTGGCCTCCAATCTGGTCTGCATGTCAACAGGCCAGGGATTTGGGGCCAGATTCACGAAACAGTTACATAAGCAGTTATGAACCTGTACACATTTTGCAATCTTGGCAACTTTGTTTACAATTATTAAACAGTTAATGAGCTCCGAAGCACCAGGAGACTGTTTATAACAATGACAACAGTTGATTTGGGAAGTTTTCATGCTTAGAAACTGTTTAATAAATGTAACCAAAGCCAGCAAAGATTGAGGAAAGATGTACACGTTCGTAAGTACTTGCCAGGTTTGTGTTCCTGGTGAACTGGCATAAATCCCAGTTGGTTCATCCCAGGTTTAGACCTGGTTGAACCTATTTTAAGATTCTTGGTCAACATATATTACCTTAATTTCCATGGCTCTGTTCTGGCAGCAGCAGCATCGCTGTCTGGTGTTCGATCAGCCTCAGGTGACTCATTGATTGATGAAGCTTGTTTACTTTGTTTATTATCTAATTTTGTTGTAACGTTTACATCCTGGAGAGTGCATACCCTTCCCTAACTATGTGAAAATAGAATGAAATTGGTCAACAAATAAATCAGTCACAACTCGCAGAACTTGGGACTGAATATTTATTGACTGAGCTATTCAGAGATTTCAAAACTCTATTTTTTGTCCCTTTAAATTGTTTTGATGATTAGGGACCAGATTAGGCCTTTTCACTTATATTAAAGTATACACTAAATATATCCCCTAAATCTCTATAATTATTATAATTAACCCTTTATTTTTTTTTTGGGGGGGGGGGGGAGGGGGGGTATTTTTTCTTTACTTCATTTCGACACATATTAACCTACAACTTTCACATACTTGAGTACGAATGCCAAGCAATGTTTATTAAAACATACAAGTAAATTAACAAATCGAACTACATGTACCGTACCTTTATTTATTGTCGATAACTTCAACTTCAGTTATCTCTAAAATTAGAGTTTCAACTTTGAGTGGCTTCTAAAATTCCTGTTTCTGACCGATTATTGTCATTTTGACATATTGTGTGCTCAGCTGTCTGCTCTACAATCCATTGAGAATGGATTTTCATGAACCCTAAACGTTTGGAATATACATTTTATTTTGGTCTGTGCCGCATATTTCAAATGCCATATTGACGATTTTTACAGTAAACTATACTGAAAATCTATATTCTAATTTTATGGAAATGAAGATCATATGCTATTCTGAGAGCATAATAACACCAAATGAACAATTGGTGATAGTTTATATTTTTAATCTGATTTGAAAATCTGAAGTTTTCAATATTCAATTTTAAAATTATGTTTGATTTTCTTGTTTTTCAATTTATGTTGGTGATCAAGTGACAAAGTTGGAGCATTTGCTGAGTCGATTATGCACAAAAATTTGGAAAGTGTTTAAGCAAGTTTTAAAATCTGATGTTATGTCAAATCGTATATTTATGTTTTGCGCCGTTTAAGGGTTAACACCTCCAGTCTCTCCTCATAACTCTTGTTTTTCAGTTCCTGAAGCCATTTTGTAGCATTCTGTTGCACCTTTCCAGTTTATTTACATGCTTCTTGAGATTTGGAGCACAATTCAACAGCTGCATATTCCAATTTTGTTCTTACAAAAGTTATGAACAGTATATCCCCATCCATATAATTAAAAGCAAGTCTGAAGTTGGAAAGCGACGCATATGCTTCCCACAAAGTTCTTTGTGTGTTCCTCTGGCAATGGCTTACTATCCAAAAACCACCTCTAGGTCTCGTTCTTTTTTAGAAATCTGTAATTCCTTTCCAAATACGGTAATTTGTAACTTGTGTGTGGTCTATTTTCTCAGATTCCACATTCCATAACATGGCTTTTATTCACATTGCCATTTGCCGCTCCAAGCAATTATTTTATCTAGATCAATTTGAAGGGCATCACAATCATCTGTGTCTCCTATCTTCCCCAATATCTTAGCATCATCCGCAAACGTGTTCATATAATTCTGTGTTCCTTCTAGTAGATCGTTTATGTAGATGATGAACATTACTGGTGCAAGAACTGAACCCTGTGGTACTCTGCTAGTAACACTCCTCCAGTTAGATGCATTGTCTCTGATTACTGCCCTCATCAGTCTGTTGGTTAGAAAATTTTTCATCTGTGTCAGTAGTCTTTCTGTCATCTCTCCAGCATGTTCCAGTTTTCAAAACAACAACTTGTGTGGGACTCTGTCAAAAGCCTTTTTAAAGTCCAGATAGACACAGTCAACTCATCCACCTCTTTCCTGTAGTATCTCTGTGGGTCTATCATAAAAACTAAGAGGATTTGTTACTCAGGATCTTCCTGTTCGAAAACCATACCGTCAGTCCATTATTATGTCATGACTCTCTAGGTGTTCAACCCATTTGGCTCTAACTAATTTTTCTAGTGTTTTGACTACCATGCTTGTTAATGATACTGGTCTATAAGTTAAAGGTTCCTCTCGACTACCAATCTTATAGATTGGTATGATGCTTGCCTTTTTCTATATATCTGCTAAGACTTGTACACAAGGATGTCTGGAATATTAATTGGAGTAGAATGCTCAGCTCGGTTGCACATTCTCGCAGCACCCAAGGTGAAACGCTATCAGAATTAGCCGCTTTATTTTTCCTAGCCCTATGAGTAATTTTTTCACTTCGTCTTGAGATACCTCTATGTATTCTATGGCTTGCTCTGGAATTGGTATTTGGTCTGGCTCTCTGAAATCTGCATTTCACACATTTCTCTTTCAGTCTCAGTAGTCCTGTTTCCATTCTCAATCTGGATTTTATCCTTTACTTGCAGCTTGCTTTTAATGAATTTACAAAAAAGGCCTGGATCTGTTTTACACTTGTCCGCTATTCCTTTCTCAAAGTTCCTTTCTGCCTCTCTCTTCACTGCTGTGTAATTGTTTCTTGCTTGCTTGTAGTGCTGGTATATTTGCAGGTTAGGCCTCTTTCAATATTAAACCCATTTTCTTGTATTATCCTCTATGGCCTTCTCACAATTTCTGTTGAACCAATCCTGTTTCCTGTTCCTGAATCTCTGTTTTGGTAATTACCTAAGTGTAATTACCTAAGTGTAGTTACAGGATGAGAGCTACGCTCGTGGTGTCCCGTCTTCCCAGCACTCTTTGTCATATAACGCTTTGAAACTACTGACGGTTTTGGCCTCCACCACCTTCTCACTTAACTTGTTCCAACCGTCTACCACTCTATTTGCGAAGGTGAATTTTCTTACGTTTCTTCGGCATCTGTGTTTAGCTAGTTTAAATCTATGACCTCTTGTTCTTGAAGTTCCAGGTCTCAGGAAATCTTCCCTGTCGATTTTATCAATTCCTGTTACTATTTTGTACGTAGTGATCATATCGCCTCTTTTTCTTCTATCTTCTAGTTTTTGCATATTTAATGCCTCTAACCTCTCCTCATAGCTCTTGTCCTTCATTTCTGGGAGCCACTTAGTGGCATGTCGTTGCACCTTTTCCAGTTTGTTGATGTGCTTCTTAAGATAAGGGCACCATACAACCGCTGCATATTCCAGCTTTGGTCTAATAAAAGTCGTGAACAATTTTTTAGTATTTCTCCATCCATGTATTTAAAAGCAATTCTTAGGTTAGAAAGTGTAGCATAGGCTCCTCGCACAATGTTCTTGATGTGGTCCTCAGGTGACAGTTTTCTATCTAAAACCACCCCTAGATCCCTTTCTTTATCAGAATTCTTTAAAGATTTCTCACATAATTATAGGTTGTGTGGGGTCTATGTTCACCAATTCCACATTCCATAACATGGCATTTATTCACATTAAATTCCATTTGCCAAGTGTTGCTCCAAATACTTATTTTGTCCAGGTCTTCTTGAAGGGCATGACAATCATCTAAATTTCTTATCCTTCCTATTATCTTAGCATCATCAGCAAACATGTTCATATAATTCTGTATACCAACTGGTAGATCATTTATGTAGACAATAAACATCACTGGTGCAAGAACTGAACCCTGTGGTACTCCACTTGTGACATTTCTCCAGTCCGATACATTGCCTCTGATCACAGCCCTCATTTTTCTATCAGTCAGAAAGTTTTTCATCCATGTTAGAAGCGTACCTGTCACTCCTCCAATATTTTCCAGTTTCCAGAACAACCTCTTATGTGGAACTCTGTCGAAAGCCTTTTTTAGGTCCAGATAGATGCAGTCAGCCCAACCATCTCTTTCCTGTAATATCTCTGTTGCTCGATCATAAAAACTGAGTAAATTCGATACACAGGATCTACCAGATCGAAAACCATACTGTCTGTCTGATATTATATCATTTCTCTCCAGGTGTGCTACCCATTTAGTTTTAATTATTTTTCCAATATTTTGACTATTACACTTGTCAATGATACCGGTCTATAATTAAGGGGGTCTTCCCTGCTTCCACTCTTGTAAATTGGAACTATGTTAGCCTTTTTCCACACATCAGCTACAACTCCTGTAAACAGGGATGCCTGAAAGATCAGTTGAAGAGGATGCTGAGCTCAGGTGCACATTCTCTCAGAACCCATGGTGAAACTCCATCTGGACCAACTGCTTTGTTCTTATTTAGCTCTTTGAGCATTTTTTCCACTTCGTCTCTAGACACCTCTATGTGCTCTATGTTGTTCTCTGGAATTCTTATTGTATCTGGTTCCCTGAAGATTTCATTTTGTACAAACACACTTTGGAACTTTTCGTTTAATGTTTCACACATTTCCTTTTCATTTTCCGTGAATCTATTTCCCATTTTCAACCTCTGAATATTATCCTTTACCTGCAATTTGTTGTTTATGAATTTATAGAATAGACCTGGTTCTGTTTTACATTTGTCTGCAATCCCTTTTTCAAAATTTCTTTCTGCCTCTCTCCTCACTGCCGTGTAGTTGTTTCTCGCATCTTTGTATCGCTGGTATGATTGGGGGTTTGGCCTCTTCCTGTATTGATTCCATTTTTGTGTCTTTTGGTCTCTGGCCCTCTCGCACTTTCTGTCGAACCAATCCTGTTTCCTAGTTCTGCTTCTCTGTTTTGGTATAAATTTTTTTGTGCCTTTATCATATATTTCACAAAACTTGACATACATCTCATTCACTTCCTTGCCTAGCAACAAGTCTGTCCAATTATACTCCCTAAAAAATTTTCTAAGGTTGCCATAATGTCCTCTCCTAAAGTCAGGTTTTTCAATTGCATCGACCATCATATTTTCTTCCAGATTATAACGCATTGCATACTTTATCCCCAAAAAGACATGGTCACTTTTACCCAAGGGAGGAAGGTACTGAATGTCAAATATTTCTTCCTCCTTCCTGGTAAATATCAAATCTAGCATGGAGGGAACGTCACCTTCCCTCATCCTCGTAGCTTGTTTAACATGTTGATATAAGAATGTTTCCAGGATGAGGTCTACAAATTTACAGGTCCAGAAATCTTCTGTTTTAGCTTCATATGCTTCCCAGTCTATGGATTTCAAGTTGAAGTCGCCGACTATCAACAGTCGTGAACTATCGTTATCCGCTCTCGCTATGATCTCTCTCATTATCGTTATAAGACCTTCTCGTTTACTATCTAGCTCCTCCTTTGACCATGACCATGACCATGGTGTGAAAGTTTGTGTTCCATCATCGTATATTTTTCAAAATATGGCATGCATATCATTTACTTCCTTGTCTAACAAGAAGTCTGTCCAATTAAACTCGTTAAAGAATTTTCTCAAGTTTCCCTTAGTGTCCTCTCTTGAAATTCAGTTTATCAACTGTCTCAGTGTCTCCGTTCTCTTCTAGATTATATTGCAAAGCATATTTAATTTCCAACACATGATCACTCTTTCCCAAGGGAGGGAGGTACTGGATGTCAAGTATCTCCTCTTCTTTCCTGGTGTAACCTTTATTCCTTTGTGTAACACTTTGTTTCACTGGATGCCCTGTCTGTTGATCTGGTTTCCTTGATTTCCTCTTCCATGACATTTTTTTCCCAGGTTGCTGGCCAGCCTGCAGTCTACCTTCAGGCCTCGATGTTTGTAAGTTAACAGCTTTGGCTGCTATTTTTGTCTACATTTCATAGGCTGATGTTTGGGCTTGGAGGTTTAAGAGGTCTCTTGGGCTCTGGTGACTCTTTTGGTTGGTAATTTAATCATATGACTGATGTGACTCAGTAGTGCGAAGCAAGATAACTTCAGAGAGCCACGAAGGCTCTTCCAGTGAGGCATTTCATTACATTCAATGCTGTTATTTTTTGTTTTAGCACACATTATATAATTCTAAAGTATTTAATTTAAAATGTATTATAAATCTGCCATATTATGAAGATTTGCTGAAATACAGACAGAAGTAAAACATGACTTTGAGTGACTTCAAAATATTTTACTGTTTCTTACATTTGGAAAATTTGGCCTTTTAATATTTTCAAGTGGAATTCCACATGATTTACATCAGGACTTACTGTTCTATAGTAATGACTTTTGGCACTCTTGAGGGAAGGTTCTCGGACAAGATAACGAACTAAATACTGTACTGAAATTTAAATTAGTCTATGGAAGGAACAGCAACATGTTTTGACTAACTGCTTCAAGAATACTCTTTGGCTGGTAAAGCTATTTTGTTTGAATTCGGTTTATTAATGTACCTGAAGATGTCACCCAGTCATGCAGGGATGAAATCAAATCATAGTGAACGTCAGTGAAAAAATAGCTGCATTAAATAAACAAAAATTCATTTTGGAAAGAAAAAATGGCTGCCTTCCTAGAACTGAGCAATATGGGGAAAGATTCATCAGAAATAGCACATCCAAGCCAGTTTCAAAGATACTGCTGTATCAAAAATATATTCAGTGTGAAAGTCAGAGAAGATATCCATTTTGAAAGTGTTTCATATTTGAAATTTTGGATGCAACTTAAGATTAAGCCTAGTTTGACTTGGGAAGCTGAAATGGTTTTTTCTGTTTTTTTTAGTTCTATGGACCTCTGTGAATATGTATTTTTAGGTTTTATAACAAACAAGAATAACCGAAACATTGTCTGAATTCTCAACATCTCTTAAATTGTGGTTTGTTCATTAACAAAAAAAATTGAACAGTTCACCCACAAAATGAAGCATCATCATGTTTTGTGATCTAAAGTGCTTGGGAAACTATGCAAAATTCTTCCAAGTGCATAAACACTGAAAATTTCTACGTTATATTACAGATTCTTTTTGAATATTATTGTATTAGTCAGGTAGTTTTAATTTGCATACATTTTGCTTATTGTGTGAAGCTCTTCCAAATTAATTACCAGCACTCACAGGCCATCTACCAAACCCTCACCCACATGTACCCTTGTCAGTAGAACAGTGGCTGTAGGTAATATGGTTACACCCAGCCTAAGTTGTTGAATATAATCACAATATTGTACTACATAAATATATGATATTAAAAATGATAATTATTGCATATACTGTACTTATTTGTTGATGAGCAAATAAATACCTCCAAGTTGTGAAAATACAATATGCACATTTTAAAGTTCTTACAGAATACTGTTTCCAATAACTGAATATTTAATGTATTGATAAATTGGGCTACTGACATTTTACAGCTTAACAAATTGTGAATATTACTGAATTTGTTTTTCTGCACTTGTCAACATCTTATAAATTTTGGTTTTACATCAGCATTTCAGTTTCATCAGTAATTAGTGTCAACTTATAATCATCTCGTTGGCCATAACAATTGTAGAAAACATTTAGCGTTAGCTGTGCAGTGGTTGTCCTGGTCTAACTATATATTANGGAGACGCCTCGTATTCCGAAAACTCGTATTCTGAAGCGAATTTCCCCATAAGAAATAATGGGAAATGAATTAATCCGTTCCTGACTACCCCAGAAACCCCATATCAAACTAAATTTTTATACCTAATTCATCTAAATAAACCTACAAAACTATGTTCAAGTTATTACTTACCTTGCTGATGAATGCTGTAGGCGTATGGAAGATGGTGAGGAGAGGGGAGGAGGAGAGGAGTTACTGTTTGGAAGGGGAGTCCCCTTCCATTATCACATCAGGCAATGAGGACCTTTCAGGTGTGCACTCCCTGGGACGTTTTATCTGAGTGCCACTAGGTCCTGGCTGAGGCTCACTGCTCGATTTTCTCACCAGATATCTGTCCATGGAAGCTTGCTTTTCCCTTCTTCGCAAGCTCTCTCTGTAGTAAGGCAACACATTGTCATTGAAAAGATTAAGGCAACGGCCTACTACAGCTTTCTCTGGGTGAGTCTTTTCAACAATTGTTTGAATCTCTTCCCACATCTGACACACCTTCTTCAATACTGCAGAAGGGACATCCGCTGCTGCCTCCTCCTCCTCCACTGAAGAATCTTCATCTGCGTTGTCTTGCTGTTCCTGTTGAAGGGCTTGGAGTTCTTCGGTGGTCAGTTCTTCGTTGTGTTCTTCCACCAACTCCTCCACATCATCACTATCCAATTCCAAGCCCATTTGCTGGCCCAGAGTAACAATTTCCTCAACAATAGGCGCATCATTTATAGGCTCAAACCCCTCAAAGTCTAATTCTCTCACACATTCAGGCCACAATTTTCTCCAGCCAGAGATCAGGGTTCTTTGAGTCAGTTCTTGCCAGGCTTTGTCAACGAGTTTTAAAGCACTACAAATGTTAAAATGGTCTTTCCAGAACTCTTTGAGGGTGAGGTTTGTGGCTTCAGTCACTTCAAAACATTTTCGGAAAAGTGCCCTTTCATAAAGTTTCTTAAAATTCGCTATGATTTTCTGGTCCATAGGCTGAATTAAAGAAGTGGTGTTAGGAGGAAGGAATTTAACTGAGGAATTTATTGTATCGGGGCAACACATCATCTTGCAAGCCTCGAGGATGAGCAGGAGCATTGTCGAGGAGAAGCACGGCTTTGAGTGGCAAATGTTTCTCCTGCAGATATTTTTCTATGGTAGGGCACAGCACTTCATTCACCCACTCCGAAAAAATAAGCCTAGTCACCCATGCTTTTTTATTAGACCTCCACATCACACACAAATGGGTTTTCTGCACTTTATACTGTTTGAAAACCCTTGGATTTTCAGAATGATACACTAGTAAGGGTTTAATTTTCAAATCGCCACTCGCATTTGAACACAACATAAGCGTAAACCTATCTTTCATAGGCTTGTGTCCGGGCAAGGATTTTTCCTCCTTGGTAATGTATGTCCTCTTAGGCATTCTTTTCCAAAACAGTCCTGTTTCGTCACAATTAAACACTTGTTCCGGTAGGTATCCCTCAGCCTCTGCAAACTCTTTAAATTCCTCAATAAATCGTCCAGCGGCTGGTTTGTCTGCGCTGGCTGCCTCCCCATGCCTTGTAACACTATGGATACCACTCCTCCTCCTAAATTTTTCAAACCAGCCCCTGCTTGCCTTAAACTCTTTCGTCTCTGCATCACTCGTTCCAGGGGTTTTCTTTAGAAGGTCTTCGTGCAATACCCTGGCTTTCTCACAAATAATGGCCTCCGAAACACTATCTCCCCTTAACTCCTTGTCGTGTATCCAAATTAATAACAACTTTTCCACTTCTTCAAGTATTTGTGGTCTTTGTTTCGTTATTGTTCTTACTCCTTTTGCCACTTTAGCACTCATAATCTCATTTTTCTTCTTAAGTATAGTGCATATTGTTGATGTGGCTTTGTTGTACTGCCTACAAAGTTCAATAACACGTGTACCGTTCTCATGCTTCCGAATTATCTCTTGTTTCTCCTCTATTGTCATCCTCACATGGGCTTTCTGGCCTTTATCCTTACCACTGGCTTTCTTGGGACTCATGGTGAGATATATAATAACAAATTGTATAGTCAAATCACCAAAAATCCAACAATACACTGAAAATCCACGCGAAGAATTGATGAGAGGTAGTCACTGAGCGCGAGACAATGGTAAACTGAGGGGCGGACGGGCGGAGGGGCGACGATCGCCCAGCCACCACGCGGCCACCACGCGCTAGGTCAGCCTGGACGCGTATCAACAAACTCGTGTCCCAAGGTAACCCTCGCATTCCGAGACACATTTTCCGAGGAAATCCTGCTCGTATTCCGAAAAACTCGTATACAGGGACACTCGTATTCCGAGGTACCACTGTATATATTTTGACATTATTAGGCGATGCTGTGGTCACACGCTGAACAGCAGTGCTGTGCGCTCATGCTGCGACCGCCAGCCTTGGTTGCTCACACACTACTGAGGCTCCCACACCCGGGAATGTGGACCATGATTTTTTTTAAAGATGGCGTCTGTTTACAAGAGCCCTGAGGAAGCTGATGTGAACCCCATGTAGCCGCGGGAGATTTGAATGGAACGTGAAAAATACAAATACCCGGAGGCGCGTTGCGCAGTTAAAGGGTTAAAGTATGTTTGTGTGTTTACTTCATGTTTTATATGCATTACTGAATTTCTTGCATTTTTGCAGTTCAAAGTTCTCAATAATACTACCAAGATGAGCGCTTTCGATAGAAAACAATTTATCAGGCAAAACAATATTGTGACTCCTAGTACCTGCTCAGCACTTTGATATTATATTAACAATATGTCGGTAATAGACAGAAGAAGCTTTACATAGAGAGGTCTGTGCGAAAGCCTATGATAATGGAATATGAGGTTTTAAAGAAAAATTGTTGACACCATACTATTACAGCCATATTCTGTAAATTTGAAGAAAAACACAGTTTATTTTAACACTTTGAGCTGCCCGGTGTGCACGCCCCAGCCCTCCCTAAGGTGGGCCTAGCATTTTCCACGAGTGCGCACTTACATTAAAATGTGCATACTCCTTTCAGTTTTCTCATGTCACTTTTCTAGTTACATCATTCATTTTGGTATCAAATTGTTCACAGTAGAATTATCTAAAAGGATATATGCATATACAGTGGTACCTCAGTTTAAGAGTTTAATTCGTTCCTGGAGACAGCTCTTATTCCGAAAAACAAGTATTCTGAGGCTAATTTCCCCATAAGAAATAATGGGAAATGAATTAATCCGTTCCTGACTACCCCAAAAACCCCATATCAAACTAAATTTTTGTACCTAATTCATCTAAATAAACCTACAAAACTATGTTCAAGTTATTACTTACCTTGCTCTTGAATGCTGTAGGCGTATGGAAGATGGTGAGGAGAGGAGTTACTGTTTGGAAGGGGAGTCCCTTTCCATTATCACATCAGGCAGTGAGGACTTCACTGGTATGCACACACTGGCACATTTTGCCTGCATACCACTAGGACTTGCTTGTCTTACTAAGAATTTCTCTAAAGACACTTGTTTTTCCCTACATTTTAACACTTGTCTGTAGTAAGACATCACATTATCATTTAAAAGGTCAATGCAACGGCCTGCTACAGCTTTATCTGGGTGAGTTTTTTCAACAAAACTTTGCAGTTCTTCCCATACTTCACACATTTTCTTAATCAAGGAGGGACATCCTCTACTGCCTCTACTCACAGCTATTTTCTTAGGTTGAACCTTATCAATGGCTTTCTTGAGACCCATGGTGAGATATATAATAACAAACTGTATAGTCAAATGACCAAAAATCCAACAAAACACTGAAAATCCAGGTGAAGAATTGATGTGGGATAGTCACTGGGCACGAGACAATGGTAAACTGAGGGGCGGAGGGGCGACGATCGCCGATCGACCACGCGCTAGGTCGGCCTGTACGCGTATCAACAAACTCGCGTCCCGAGGTAACCCTCGCGTTCCAAGACATAATTTTCGAGGAAATCCTGCTCGTCTTCCGAAAAACTCGCATACAGGGACACTCGCATTCCGAGGTACCACTGTAAGGTCAAAAAGCCCGGCGTGTTGCCCAGAGCAAACCCGAAAATCGGCCAAGCGTTACCTGTGAGCGGGCAACCGCACCAAAATGTGTATACTCTCTTCAGTGTTCTCATGTCAGTTTTCGTGTTACATCGTTCATTTTGGTTTCAAATTGTTCGAAATAGAATTCTCTAAAGTGATGTATGCATATTAGGTAAAAAGCCCAGCATGCCACCTGCAGTAAACCCAAAAATCAGCCAGCGTTACCCGTGAGCGAGCACCCATCCATACACCAACACTACGTTATATGACAAAGAGTGCTGGGAAGACGGGAAACCACGAGCGTAGCTCTCATCCTGTAACTACACTTAGGTAATTACACTTAGGTAATTACTAAAATGTGTATACTTTGTTCAGTTTTCTTACCTCAATTTTCATGCTATGTCATTTATTCAGGTATCAAGTTGTTCGCATCTAAAGGCGCGTATTTTAAAACCAGTCCCATAACGATTGGGAAAAAATGGAATTTTAACACATTTAAATTTTGGATGCAAAATGTGTTACCGCCGGACATCCGTAGAGTTATTTATGGACACAATATCTGTCACCGACGGCTGAAAGTGTTAAGAGGCCAAAATCTAACTTGTCTTCAGTAGAGCACTGTTGTGGTGACAGTTCCATCCTTTGGGTACACACTCATTTTAACTTTCCCTCATTTATGTTATTTAATATTATTTATTAGTTATTGGATGTTCAATTTTTTCTTTTTAGATGGGCACTTTTTTCTCTTTTCGTTTTAGATAGATGTATTACAAGTTTGATGCACGGTTCTGTAGATGGTAGATGATTTCTGCTGGGAATTTTCTTTGCTTTTCATAAAAGATTATGTGGTGATGTATATACAGTATATTTGTTATACATGTATTATATACAATATTTTAATTGTTCAGGGAAAATCCACAAGGTCTTCTCTGAATACCCTTTGTTCTCTTCTCTGAGGCTATGGGTCCCTACAGTTGCACCAGAGGTGGTACCCCTATATTTTAATTGTTTATATTAGGCTCAATGCAATTTTCTAAAAATACTTTAATCAGGATGATAAATATTGAGAATATGCTATTCAAGTAATTTAGGTATTAACTGTTAGGCCATGTTTATTTTTTTAAGTATGTTTTGATAGGTGAATATAGTGGGAGGCAGAGGTAACATTTTCGGAACGTGTCTAGTTTTTTTTTTTTAAATGAAGTTCCTAATGAACGTACTGGCTGATGTTCTCTATCGTAATTATTTGAGGTATAGCATTCAGCAAAAACACGATGCTATTCATTTGAAATATTATATACTTCAACATTTTCTACACCTAAATGAATGGGTATGTGTTTTTCTTGAAGAGCTGCATGACCCTCTAAAGAGGCTCATATAAAGTACTGTAGTTTATGTACAATAATTATTGCATGAACTCTTTAGTGCACATTATAAACATCATACATAAACGTAGACATTATGAATTCACAGCTATATGTGCACGTTTAAGCCTAACCTAACTAAAGCATACAGTGTAGCTGCACAAAATTTTTTACATTTGTTAATGTAATAAATTTTAATAATAAACATGAAAAATTTTGGCTATTTAAATTACATTATTTGTTATCAGGGCATAATTTTAAATAAGAAAGAAGGCTGTAGATAACTTCATTTATTAAATTAAATTTGTATAAATTCATTAACTAATTTCATGTTTGGAGAGCATATTGGTTAATGAGTTCCTTCATAAAGTGTGAGAAAAATATAAATTTACAGTATATGGAAAATATATGTGATTAGTATTGAAGTTGTCTATCACCAGTTATCATGCAGTTAACCCCTATGCTTCAAGACAGTAATAGAGTGTAATGATGAGTTATGCATAACAGTTCAGGTTTATAAAAGTACATTTTGTGTCAAGAAATAATAATGTATTGAGGTTAATGTAGCTGTGGTGAGGTACACTTAACAGTTTATAAGGTAAAGAACCAATTGCTGTAGTATATCATTAAGTAATTAATGGTAAGAGCAGGAAGACCTGGGGATTTAATATACAAAATATTATCATTAAATTGTATGTGTTTGCTTGGAAGGATTTACTTGAAATACTATCTTCATGGATATGATCACTATCCTCTACATTCCTCATCATAAAATGAAATAGGGATTTTAACACACAATATAAATTCTATACTATTTACTACTCATAATTTCACTATTTTAACCAATTAATCACATCATCACTTTTAAAATAAATATAATTTTTAAGTAGTCTTACCCAGATTACCGAAAGTAAAGAAATAAACTATTTAAAGGACTGCCATATACTGTACCAGTAATTACAGTATTTTCATGAATCGTGGCTGATCAACCATCATGTTAATAACCAAACTGGAATTGGTTTTCACAGTATAAGGTATACTTTTTATACGATCTATTAAATAGATCGGTTGGCCGAGTGGACAGCACCCTGGACTTGTGATCCTGTGGTCCCGGGTTCAATCCCGAGCACCGGCGAGAAACAATGGGCAGAGTTTCTTTCACCCTATGCCCCTGTTACCTAGCAGTAAAATAGGTACCTGGGTGTTAGTCAGCTGTCACGGGCTGCTTCCTGGGGGTAGAGGCCTGGTCGAGGACCGGGCCGCGGGGACACTAAAAAGCCCCGAAATCATCTCAAGATAACCTCAAGAAATAACACTTATTTATAAAGACAGACTTTTCAAAGAGCTTTATTGCAAATTCTGCTGACATAGTCTTATAAAATAAATGGTCATTTTCAAGATGGTGAATCCACAGCCACTCATGAATTATGGTGAGTGCTTCATAGTTTATTTACAACTTCCACACTATATATTAAGATTTCACCAAGGGGAGAATTTATGCACTGTAATTTATTGTTAGATGTTTGTAAAAGAGAGAGAGATGTAAAATCCATAGTCTGGGACACTACAGTTATATATGTTCCAGTACAATATGCAGCTAGAGCTCAATTGTGATTGATTACTGTAAAATATTTATTAGGCAAAACCAGTGGGAAATCTTACAAAGGGCAGTATAAGGGAGATATTGTAGGATATGGGTTTAACATAAATGGAGTTTAGTCTAAGGGATAACTGTTCTAAGTGGAGTCTCCTAGGGCTCTGTCCTGGGACCTCGATTGTTTACCATGTATATAAACAATTTACAAGATTGAAGAGCAACATAGGCAGATTTGCTGAAGTACAAAAATAGGCAGGAAATAAATTCAGAAAACTCTAAATCTCTTCAAGACATTATAGATAGATTTTGAAAATGGATGAAAGATTGACAGATGTAGTTTGATGTTGAAAATTTTAGGGTTCTGAGCTTAGGTAATAATAATATAGTTACAGATATCAGTTGAACAACGGTAAAATTGCAAAATCAGAATATGAAAAAGATTTGAAAAAAGTCATGATTATTAGGATCTTAAAGTAAATAATTAATGCTTAAATGTACGGTATAAAGCAAATAAGATACCGGGATTTATTTCCAGAAACATTAGTAATAAGATGTCTAATGTTATTTAGCTTTATCTTGCATATGTTAGGCCCCAATTAGATTATGCCATTAAATTTTAGTCACCATACATAAATGAACATTTCACTTTTTACTGTCGACATCATAACATTAGACGTCGAGAGAGAGATGACAAAGTCAGTCCCAGGAGTTAGAAATTTCCCTTTTGAAGAGAGATTAAAAAAGCTCAATACTGTATACATTATCCAGGAAGACGAAGAGTAAGGAATGACATACCGGTAATTGAAGTATACAAATGGATGAAAGGGTATAGCAAAAGGGTTATAAATAAAGATTTAAATTTATCTACACATAATTGAACACGAAACAGTAAATATAAATTGGATAAGATTAAAAAATGATGTGGACAAATATTAGCTTGAAACGGTGTTGTTGATTTATGGGACATTATTAGGTAACAATAGACGTGGTATCACTGGATTATTTGAAACCTACACTAGAAATATGTGTAAATGAGTTTGGATGAACCTAAATAGGAGCTTCTTCGTATGAGCCAATAGGTTTTTTGAAGTTTTCTTTATCCATATGTTCTTATGTCCTTTAATAGGGGTCATGGAGAACCCTGTTGAAAGAATCAAAATACACCCTTACCAATGCCACATGAAATACAGGGTAAACTTCTTTAACCCAAGTGCAGAAATCCTACAGCACAATTGCCACTGAATATAAGGGATTTCTGCTAGCCAGATTGGAGAAGCAGGATCAAACTCATATAAGAGTGAAGTTCATTTCTGATGTGTGGTTCCTATTATTCAATAGTTTCTATTATTCAATAGGAACTACCTCAAGTCCCCACTTAGTCTGAATTTCTCATTGCGCAGCCAAAGAAAATCTGTCAAGCATCAGAACAGTACTACCATCTAGAGGCATGGTGAACCAAATAAGAGGCAGAAGAGAAAAGGTGTGGCAGATTCTCTCCAATTCTAAGAAGTGCCACCCAGCCTGAAAATCAAAACCTAAGATGGATACCATGTTGTTTCACTATGCAACACTACAAGCATAGCCGCCTCCTTCATCAGAGAAGAAAAGCCGACTTAAGTCCAGCCAAGTAGCAAAAACACCACCCTAAAAGGCAACTGCCCCTATCCATTTGTGTTCACAAGAAGTGTCCCCTAATATTCCACTGCACCTTGAAACTTGACTTTCTGAAGATGAACACAAGCCACCTAACTGAATAATGTTGGTCTTTACCAGTCTGAAGTGCAAAAGAGAAGAGTCTTGAGAAATGTGAGGTAAGCAAAAAATATGTGCTGACTCCTGGTGACAGTTGCTGCTGAGCAAGCCATCTAGTAATTAACAATTGATCCAGAGTATTGCATGAGAGGGTTTTTGAATCTCAATCACTGAGCCCTCTAGAGACCGTTTCGTCCTGCATTGAGAATTCTCAATGTTTCTCTTGCACCTCAATAACCCACCTAGGCCATTCTAAAATATCTTATCTATGTAAGTGTGAAACATCAATTTGCTCTATTGTTCACTGTCCAGCCCATGGGAACAACAGAACTTTGCTTAAGAGAGCAACTTGGTGATGTAGCTTGGCTATATAAATAAATAATGGTATTGTAGCAAGTAGATAACAAAGAGAAAGTATAAGTGTTGTCAATGATGTAGAGAAACACAAAAATAGAGTAGGCTAAAATAGTGATGTTTTGCTTATATGGGCCTTATCAGAGCTAAGGTAGATGCATGGTTAGTGCATATACAAGGGTAAAACAGGCAAAGGACGAGGTCAGAATGAAAATAAATTCAAATTGGTACCCCTCTAGCTAAATTAATTTTTGAAAATATAAACTACAATAGTGTATAATATGACACCACCTGACTGACCTGACCAACTTTTCCCACCTTGTCCTATATATGCACTATCCGTGTGTGTTCCTGATGAATTTCATTTGATAAAGCCCTTACAGGCAAAAAATCTTTGTTTAGTCAAATTTCTTCTTGATATTTTTCTACATAGAAATTAAAACCTTTAGTATAAAATTATAAGATTCTATCTTAATCATTCATCTGTTGTCAGTTTGTGAAGTTGGAACAAATACTCTTCATCATAAGAAAAAAGTGACTCAGGCCTATAACACACTTTGGAAAGCTTGATGTATGATTTCATTGCCACTTGTCAACATGATTCATTTGCAAATTTACCACATCTTTCATCTTGCCATGTTTGATTTCACATCACTTTCATACTTCATGAAACAGTATACAGGTATTCCTAAAGCTGAACAATTCACTGGCTGAAACAACTTCCTGTGTATCTAACCGCTTTGCCTTACATTATACCACACTAATTGTCTTCATGAAACCCATTATTCACAATATGTTCTTCAAGGCCATTTAATCTAAACTGTCATACAAGGATAATACAAAACTTAATCAAGAACTGCATACTGGTTATATTTGATTGCTTTAGAAATATTTATATGGGGAACATGTCATTATTTAAGAGGAGCCACATAAACAGCTTCCCACTACCGAGTCACATCAGTCACAGGAGTCATGTTTGGCTTACTGGGGACCTGAGCATGAGCTTACTCCACCCCACACAGGTGCAGAAAGCTGGGTATTGTTGGCCTCACCCACACTGAGAAGGCATCCAAAAAGTAAGCAAAGCAACACAGACAGCGGCATGGTTTACAGAATACAGTGGTACCTCAGCTTACAAATTTAATCCATTCCCAGAGACGGTTCGTAAGCCGAAAATTCGGAAACTGAAGCGATTTTCCCCAGCTTGATTTGGGTGACACTTTTCAGCAAAACTTTGCAATTCTTCTCATACTGCACACATTTTCTTAATAAATGAGGAAGAGACATCCTCTACTCTACATCAGCAACTCTCATACCATTTTTCATGTTTATGAGTGATCTCTTGTTTTTCCTTCATGGTCATTCTCATATGTGTTTTCTTGGCTTGAACCTTTCCACTGGTTTTCTTGGGACCTATTTCGAGATATATAATAAAAAAAAAATTATGTTCAAATACAGTAGCCAAAAATCTGAAAAAACTGTAATTCTTTATAAGAATTCGGGAGCGATAGTCAGTAGGCTGGAGGCACTGGTAAACTGAGGCGCGATTGCTGTGCCACCACGTGCTAGATCGGCTCATACGCGTATCAACAAACTCGTTTCCCGAGGCAAAGTTCATAACCCGATTCGAATTTTCTGAAGAGAATTTGGCTCATAACCTGAAAAGCTCTTAAATAGGAGCATTCATAAGCCGAGGTGTCACTGTACAAAGTACTGTACCTAAACAACCATATGACTCTGCAAATGATTCATTCAAAACAATTGGTTCACTTCAAACTAGCTCAAACCCACTATATAAGGAAGCAGTCCTTTTATTTCAAATGTCTTTTTTTCCCTTACCAACCAACACAGTTGAGTTATCAACACCAACACATTCTTACAAAAAAGGACCATTTCCTTACAAGTACAGTACAGTAGTGCAAATGGATGCCAACAGGTGGTGCCTCAAGAGCTGCAAGTCCTGTTCATCATGAAAAAACACTTAGACCTTCTTGATTCACCTCATCGTAGCAAATCTCGCTTCTTGAATAGGTACTGGCAGTCCTTTGGACCTTGTTCTGTAGGAACCATTTGCTAGTTTATCATACCAGTTTTTTAGTACAGTATTTGCTTCATGTGTTTGTGTTATATGCAGCACCTTGCATGGACTTGGTCTATTCTTTGCTACAAGCTGTATATATTTAGGACGACCCTTATCTAAGCACTCGTCTTATGTTGCCTCTGCACTTACAGATTTGTTTCACTGGTGTGTGTTCAGGAGTTTGCCCACCTGAGAGGCCAGGCCACCAGGGTGGAGAGCATTGCCCTGGGTAGTGTCATTGATTCCAATGAATATCCCTGAGGTTGGAGGTGTTCTGTTGATTGTATTATTGCTCATACATACATAGGGTATGCATGTATGAGCATGCATACCCTAAGGCACACTTAAGGTATGCATGCTTATTGATATGGCACTCCATAGATGTCCTTTTGTCTGAGTTTAGATGCCTTGTAGGTTTGGCCTCCAATCTGGTCTGCATGTCAACAGGCCAGGGATTTGGGGCCAGATTCACGAAACAGTTACATAAGCAGTTATGAACCTGTACATCATTTTGCAATCTTTGGCAACTTTGTTTACAATTATTAAACAGTTAATGAGCTCCGAAGCACCAGGAGACTGTTTATAACAATGACAACAGTTGATTTGGGAAGTTTTCATGCTTAGAAACTGTTTAATAAATGTAACCAAAGCCAGCAAAGATTGAGGAAAGATGTACACGTTCGTAAGTACTTGCCAGGTTTGTGTTCCTGGTGAACTGGCATAAATCCCAGTTGGTTTCATCCCAGGTTTAGACCTGGTTGAACCTATTTTAAGATTCTTGGTCAACATATATTACCTTAATTTCCATGGCTCTGTTCTGGCAGCAGCAGCATCGCTGTCTGGTGTTCGATCAGCCTCAGGTGACTCATTGATTGATGAAGCTTTGTTTACTTTGTTTATTATCTAATTTTGTTGTAACGTTTACATCCTGGAGAGTGCATACCCTTCCCTAACTATGTGAAAATAGAATGAAATTGGTCAACAAATAAATCAGTCACAACTCGCAGAACTTGGGACTGAATATTTATTGACTGAGCTATTCAGAGATTTCAAACTCTATTTTCTTTGTCCCTTTAAATTGTTTTGATGATTAGGGACCAGATTAGGCCTTTTTCACTTATATTAAAGTATACACTAATATATCCCCTAAATCTCTATAATTATTATAATTAACCCTTTATTTTTTTTTTGGGGGGGGGGGGAGGGGGGGTATTTTTTCTTTACTTCATTTCGACACATATTAACCTACAACTTTCACATACTTGAGTACGAATGCCAAGCAATGTTTATTAAAACATACAAGTAAATTAACAAATTCGAACTACATGTACCGTACCTTTATTTATTGTCGATAACTTCAACTTCAGTTATCTCTAAAATTAGAGTTTCAACTTTGAGTGGCTTCTAAAATTCCTGTTTCTGACCGATTCTTATCATTTTGACATATTGTGTGCTCAGCTGTCTGCTCTACAATCCATTGAGAATGGATTTTTCATGAACCCTAAACGTTTGGAATTATACATTTTATTTTGGTCTGTGCCGCATATTTCAAATGCCATATTGACGATTTTTACAGTAAACTATACTGAAAATCTATATTCTAATTTTATGGAAATGAAGATCATATGCTATTCTGAGAGCATAATAACACCAAATGAACAATTGGTGATAGTTTATATTTTTTAATCTGATTTGAAAATCTGAAGTTTTCAATATTCAATTTTAAAATTATGTTTGATTTTCTTGTTTTTCAATTTATGTTGGTGATCAAGTGACAAAGTTGGAGCATTTGCTGAGTCGATTATGCACAAAAATTTGGAAAGTGTTTAAGCAAGTTTTAAAATCTGATGTTATGTCAAATCGTATATTTATGTTTTGCACCGTTTAAGGGTTAACACCTCCAGTCTCTCCTCATAACTCTTGTTTTTCAGTTCCTGAAGCCATTTTGTAGCATTCTGTTGCACTTTTTCCAGTTTATTTACATGCTTCTTGAGATTTGGAGCACAATTCAACAGCTGCATATTCCAATTTTGTTCTTACAAAAGTTATGAACAGTATATCCCCATCCATATAATTAAAAGCAAGTCTGAAGTTGGAAAGCGACGCATATGCTTCCCACAAAGTTCTTTGTGTGTTCCTCTGGCAATGGCTTACTATCCAAAAACCACCTCTAGGTCTCGTTCTTTTTTAGAAATCTGTAATTCCTTTCCAAATACGGTAATTTGTAACTTGTGTGTGGTCTATTTTCTCAGATTCCACATTCCATAACATGGCTTTTATTCACATTGCCATTTGCCGCTCCAAGCAATTATTTTATCTAGATCAATTTGAAGGGCATCACAATCATCTGTGTCTCCTATCTTCCCCAATATCTTAGCATCATCCGCAAACGTGTTCATATAATTCTGTGTTCCTTCTAGTAGATCGTTTATGTAGATGATGAACATTGCTGGTGCAAGAACTGAACCCTGTGGTACTCTGCTAGTAACACTCCTCCAGTTAGATGCATTGTCTCTGATTACTGCCCTCATCAGTCTGTTGGTTAGAAAATTTTTCATCTGTGTCAGTAGTCTTTCTGTCATCTCTCCAGCATGTTCCAGTTTTCAAAACAACAACTTGTGTGGGACTCTGTCAAAAGCCTTTTTAAAGTCCAGATAGACACAGTCAACTCATCCACCTCTTTCCTGTAGTATCTCTGTGGGTCTATCATAAAAACTAAGAGGATTTGTTACTCAGGATCTTCCTGTTTGAAAACCATACCGTCAGTCCATTATTATGTCATGACTCTCTAGGTGTTCAACCCATTTGGCTCTAACTAATTTTTCTAGTGTTTTGACTACCATGCTTGTTAATGATACTGGTCTATAAGTTAAAGGTTCCTCTCGACTACCAATCTTATAGATTGGTATGATGCTTGCCTTTTTCTATATATCTGCTAAGACTTGTACACAAGGATGTCTGGAATATTAATTGGAGTAGAATGCTCAGCTCGGTTGCACATTCTCGCAGCACCCAAGGTGAAACGCTATCAGAATTAGTCGCTTTATTTTTTCCTAGCCCTATGAGTAATTTTTTCACTTCGTCTTGAGATACCTCTATGTATTCTATGGCTTGCTCTGGAATTGGTATTTGGTCTGGCTCTCTGAAATCTGCATTTCACACATTTCTCTTTCAGTCTCAGTAGTCCTGTTTCCATTCTCAATCTGGATTTTATCCTTTACTTGCAGCTTGCTTTTAATGAATTTACAAAAAAGGCCTGGATCTGTTTTACACTTGTCCGCTATTCCTTTCTCAAAGTTCCTTTCTGCCTCTCTCTTCACTGCTGTGTAATTGTTTCTTGCTTGCTTGTAGTGCTGGTATATTTGCAGGTTAGGCCTCTTTCAATATTAAACCCATTTTCTTGTATTATCCTCTATGGCCCTCTCACAATTTCTGTTGAACCAATCCTGTTTCCTGTTCCTGAATCTCTGTTTTGGTGTGAAAGTTTGTGTTCCATCATCGTATATTTTTCAAAATATGGCATGCATATCATTTACTTCCTTGTCTAACAAGAAGTCTGTCCAATTAAACTCGTTAAAGAATTTTCTCAAGTTTCCCTTAGTGTCCTCTCTTGAAATTCAGTTTATCAACTGTCTCAGTGTCTCCGTTCTCTTCTAGATTATATTGCAAAGCATATTTAATTTCCAACACATGATCACTCTTTCCCAAGGGAGGGAGGTACTGGATGTCAAGTATCTCCTCTTCTTTCCTGGTGTAACCTTTATTCCTTTGTGTAACACTTTGTTTCACTGGATGCCCTGTCTGTTGATCTGGTTTCCTTGATTTCCTCTTCCATGACATTTTTTTCCCAGGTTGCTGGCCAGCCTGCAGTCTACCTTCAGGCCTCGATGTTTGTAAGTTAACAGCTTTGGCTGCTATTTTTGTCTACATTTCATAGGCTGATGTTTGGGCTTGGAGGTTTAAGAGGTCTCTTGGGCTCTGGTGACTCTTTTGGTTGGTAATTTAATCATATGACTGATGTGACTCAGTAGTGCGAAGCAAGATAACTTCAGAGAGCCACGAAGGCTCTTCCAGTGAGGCATTTCATTACATTCAATGCTGTTATTTTTTATTTTAGCACACATTATATAATTCTAAAGTATTTAATTTAAAATGTATTATAAATCTGCCATATTATGAAGATTTGCTGAAATACAGACAGAAGTAAAACATGACTTTGAGTGACTTCAAAATATTTTACTGTTTCTTACATTTGGAAAATTTGGCCTTTTAATATTTTCAAGTGGAATTCCACATGATTTACATCAGGGCTTACTGTTCTATAGTAATGACTTTTGGCACTCTTGAGGGAAGGTTCTCGGACAAGATAACGAACTAAATACTGTACTGAAATTTAAATTAGTCTATGGAAGGAACAGCAACATGTTTTGACTAACTGCTTCAAGAATACTCTTTGGCTGGTAAAGCTATTTTGTTTGAATTCGGTTTATTAATGTACCTGAAGATGTCACCCAGTCATGCAGGGATGAAATCAAATCATAGTGAACGTCAGTGAAAAAATAGCTGCATTAAATAAACAAAAATTCATTTTGGAAAGAAAAAATGGCTGCCTTCCTAGAACTGAGCAATATGGGGAAAGATTCATCAGAAATAGCACATCCAAGCCAGTTTCAAAGATACTGCTGTATCAAAAATATATTCAGTGTGAAAGTCAGAGAAGATATCCATTTTGAAAGTGTTTCATATTTGAAATTTTGGATGCAACTTAAGATTAAGCCTAGTTTGACTTGGGAAGCTGAAATGGTTTTTTCTGTTTTTTTTAGTTCTATGGACCTCTGTGAATATGTATTTTTAGGTTTTATAACAAACAAGAATAACCGAAACATTGTCTGAATTCTCAACATCTCTTAAATTGTGGTTTGTTCATTAACAAAAAAAAATTGAACAGTTCACCCACAAAATGAAGCATCATCATGTTTTGTGATCTAAAGTGCTTGGGAAACTATGCAAAATTCTTCCAAGTGCATAAACACTGAAAATTTCTACGTTATATTACAGATTCTTTTTGAATATTATTGTATTAGTCAGGTAGTTTTAATTTGCATACATTTTGCTTATTGTGTGAAGCTCTTCCAAATTAATTACCAGCACTCACAGGCCATCTACCAAACCCTCACCCACATGTACCCTTGTCAGTAGAACAGTGGCTGTAGGTAATATGGTTACACCCAGCCTAAGTTGTTGAATATAATCACAATATTGTACTACATAAATATATGATATTAAAAATGATAATTATTGCATATACTGTACTTATTTGTTGATGAGCAAATAAATACCTCCAAGTTGTGAAAATACAATATGCACATTTTAAAGTTCTTACAGAATACTGTTTCCAATAACTGAATATTTAATTGTATTGATAAATTGGGCTACTGACATTTTACAGCTTAACAAATTGTGAATATTACTGAATTTGTTTTTCTGCACTTGTCAACATCTTATAAATTTTGGTTTTACATCAGCATTTCAGTTTCCTCAGTAATTAGTGTCAACTTATAATCATCTCGTTGGCCATAACAATTGTAGTAGAAAACATAATCAACTACTAGTAATACTAGTTATACCCTATTTGTCCTGGTCCTTTCTTGTTTATTCACTATGGTTTTTAAATAGTTAATTATGATACTCCATTTCTTCCTATGATATTTCCCATCACTCTGTCATAGAAACTTAGTCATTTTAATGCACATGACTTCACTGACTTAAATTCAAACTGTTTATTGGTCATTGTGTTATTGCTTTCCAGGAGGTTTATCCATGCAAGCACGATGAACATTTTTAGTGTCTTTGCTACTAAACTGGCCAGGGATATTAGTCTTTTAGAAGGTCTTTATCTTCATTTTTATATCAGGCTACTACATTGGCCATTTTGTAATGAATTGCCTGTTGTCCACATTAAGTTATGTCTTGAATATACTATAGTCCCACAGTGGGTGGCTGAGCTTGGTTGCACATTCCTTCTGAAGCCGAGGCTATGCTTCACCAGGTCCCACTGCATCCTTTTTGTTCAGGTCAGTGAGTGGCTTTTGTACATCTTTTCTAGGTAAATAAATGTGTTTTATAAAACATTGTTTCCTGTGTGTGTTGGCACTGGTGTCATTAAAAGCTGTTCCTCTGCGAATACACTTTGGAACTTTCATTTATGGTTTAACACACATTATCTTCCTCCTTCAGCAGTATATGGTCACTTTTTAGCCTCTGGATTGTTTCACTAACTTGTAATTTGCCTTTCACAAACTTGATAAAGAGGTTAAGGTCTGACTTCCTATTATTTTCAATGTTTTTTTTTTTTCAAAGTTTTGCTCCTCTGCCTTTCTCATTGGTCATTTTCTGTAACGTTTCCAGGCTGTTGCTTTTTTGTACATGCTTTCTAATTTGCCTTCTTAAACCAATCCTTTCTATTGTCTCATTACTGTATTGTGGTACACAGTCCTGAGTGCCCTTTGCATATGCAGTATATCACAACATTTTGCATACATTACTTGGCATCAGTTTTTTACAGTTGACAGTCACACTCAACATTCCTGAAGTAATTTAGTTCCATCTACTTTCCCTTCTTGTGATCCAGTTTTACATTCTCCTCTCATCCTTCCCCTGCTGCAATAATTTATTACTCTCAAAATGTGGTCACTCTTCTCAATATTAGTCTAAATCTATATTTCAAATACAGTACAGTATTTTCTATTCCATGTGAATACTATATCTAGTAATGAATAGAACAGTCCACCTATCTCTCTCTTGCCTCAAATGAATCCCAGTTTATCTGTTTCTAATTAAAATCTCTCAGGATATGTAATTTGACTTCATGAATTACAGGTACAGTATATTGTTAGGATGGTCATAACAAAAATTATTGATATAAACAAAAATAAATTTAATTTGTTCCAAATATGATTTTGTTTATTTTGCAGTGATGGCCTACTTACCTTGTCTCCCCAAAGTAACCAAATGAGGTGTCCCCTTAATAGTGCTGATCAAATTTGTATTTATTACATATGGTACTGTACTATTAGCAGCAAACTTAAAAAAAAATAGTTATTACTTTTGTATATGACAAACAGTGCTAGTACCACTGCCATATTCTCACCAAATTATGACCAGACATTAAATATGCCAATACTAGAAAATAGACGGAAAAGAGGCAGTATGATTACACTATCATTACGTACAAAATAGTAACGGGAATCAATAAAAAGGATAGTGAAGAATTCCTGAGACCTGGAATTTAAAGAACAAGAGTTCATGGATTTAAACTAACTAACCAAAGCTGCCAAAGAAATATAACAAAATTCGCTTTCACAAACAGTGGTAGATGGTTGGAACAAGCTAAGTGAGAAGGTGGTGGAGGTCAAAACCATCTGTAGTTTCAAACCGTTATACAACAAAGAGTACTAGGAAGACGGGACACCATGAGCACAGCTCTCGTCCTGTAACTACACTTAGGTAATTACTCAGATGTCATCAGCAATTTTTTTTTATCAATAGTTAATCTTTCATGTCATCTAACCTGTAGCCTTACTGATGATGCAGGTAGACATCATTACTACTACACTATTTTTTCAGTTAAAGTAAAAAGGTGAATATCCTTTGAATCCAGAGAATCACCTTACACTAACTCACATGGTAAAAAAATTAACTTTTTGGGGATGTTGTTGTTGTTTTAGATTCAGCTACTCGAAACAAAAAGTTCCAAGCAGCAGCACGGCCCGTGCGGCCGTGCTGGTGATGGTGATTATGGTGAGCCCGTCACACTCACCTGGCACAGGAGATGGGGAAGGGTTGGAGAGTATATGTGATGTATGACTGGGTCCAGTAGGTATGTCACCATTACTGTAATTAATTTAAAATTAGTATTAAATTATTTTTTCATTAATTTTTTATTCTCATCTAGGAGTATAATAAACAAAAATTGCGTATTTAGTTATATTTTGTATATATGTACAAAATATACATGCCTGAGTGACCATAAATTTTATTAAAATATTTGGTGAAATCAGGTCAGCCAGTATTTGTAATGGAAGTCAAAGCCTCCATTTCTGAGTTATTTAAAAATATTAATTTTGATTTTGCCCATTCTACTGTAAATACTGTAACTGTATTCAAAATAATGTTAAGACATAAAAAAATCAAGAAATAATATGCTGTACTAGGGTTGCTTTTTTCTACTGGTTATTCTATTTCAATTATTTACTGTATAGTTAAAAATGTTATTCTTTGTTCTAATATATGTTCTTTTTCCTTTCATAATTTCATATGTACAGTAATTACGACTGTATTGTTTACTCTGTAGTAGACTGTATTAGGAAACCAATATTCCAATGCAGTTTATTACAATTGCTTACTACAGTATTATATTGTTTTAAGCTTATTGAAACTTGACTTTTGACTTGTAATGCACAACCAGAACACACGTGGTGGCCATATGTGAGTGCGACGTATACAACAGTGTGTGCACATGTGTGCATGTCGTGTGTGCATGCATACTAACCTGGTATGTGATCTTCTAAGTCACTTGCATCTTTCACGAACTTGTATGTTCTTGGAATTAACAATGTATCTTATTTATGTTCTTGACTACAATCTTTTGGAAATTAGTGAAATCCAATGCATTATTTGAACAGGTTATAGTTAATTTATCTCATCTTGTAACAAAAAAAGCTGAAACATTGAAGCTGTTTTTCTTGAAATTTTAAGATGCCTGTTATTTCTTCTCTTGTAGCATGTTAAATGACTTTTTTATACATACACATATATTATATATTTACCGGTAATTTTATTGACAAAAATATAATTACAAAAATAAAACATTTAAATTTATTGATAGAACCCTCAGCAGAGCCTACCTAATTGTTCTTTGAGCTAATGTGTATGTGTGTGTATGTGTGTGTGTGTATTTGAGGAAAAATGTTCAGGCTGTAAATGAGTGCACTATTTGTATGGAACATTTAGGGTTGAATGCAAGAACTATCCTCAGATGTTTTGGAAGATCTCTCTGGAATATAGGAGTCTCCTTATACATTCTAGAATAAACATAATTTGTTAGCATCAGATATTTTAATTCTTTACTTGGGGTCGTTTTAGATCCCAATGGAATCCTTTAGTATGACAGTGTAATTCATCTATAGAATTACAAAAGGAGTTCCTTAATACAGTATAGTAATCTTTGAGATTAATTAAAGATGTATAGAGTTTAAAGGATTTCTTGCTTTCTTTTCTTAATGTGTATGGAGAGTGGAGTGTTGTAGATGGTTATGTAAGAGTACGGTGAGGCCTGGGTGATGATCACCAGTTGCAAAGCTCTCAGTGCTTCATGTATCCTTCTCTTAACTATTATCATATTTCAGGAGAGGCTATGTGACTCTTTGAATTAATACACTTGGCATTAATATTGAGTAATAATAGTTTTATTTTAGTATTTGTTTTATGTGGTAAGTAACGGAAGAACATGGCTAGTTAAACTTAGCTGTTTGTGCTAATTGCAGATCTTTGGAGATCTTTCAAGTTTTTCACTTTAAATAATCATAATATCATGTTGTCTCTTACTTGGAGAGAGTTCGGAGTCATGTAAGAATGATTCCATAGAAGTTTGAAAGTTTCACATAAACCAAAGAGGCATAATGGCTGTAGTCCTCATTTGTTGTGTAGATGCCAACGCCGTGCCTCGCCACCTCCAGCCCCTTTCTCCACCCCTTTTAATTGTACAGTATTTTGTTGCGAGCAAAGACTTTCTTTGCATACTCTTTTTTTAAGAAGTGTGGGAAAGATGTCTGAATATATTACAATAATCCACAAAGATTTACAAATAATTATTCTAGAAGATCATGTCTGTGAAATAGTAAATGGTACATGCCAAGCTTTAGATGTACCCAATATGTACGTGCAATGTTGATATGTAGCGACACCAGCTGTTATACCTTGTCAGATTTTGTTTTGTAATGAACCATTTTACCTTGATTTAGAATGTGATCTTATAGAGTAACTGTACACAGATGCAATTACTGGTGTCACAACATACATGGTAGTGTAAGATAACGATTGTAGTGTAGAATAGATTCTGTAATAATCATTTCGTTCAGACATCTTTTGACATATTTGCAAATTTTATTGTTATGTCATTTTCAATAAAGATTTTCTTGTATTTTAATATTGTCTTCCTGTTATCCCTCAAATGAAGTTCATTTAAGCATTGATAAATGGCTATATGGCTCAGATATATATTGTATTGTATTGTATAGTAACTTAAATTCAAAAAGAATTATTTTGATCATGACATTTTGAACAACATTTTTCTGCCTTAGGATATACAATACCAATGAACACAATAAAATAATTCACTGATTTGTACTGTATCTGGAAAATGCACTTGCATGTTATTTTAATCTTGCCACCCATTTCTTGGAAAAAATGAAAATGTAAAAACGGAAACCATGTACAAACTCAGGCAAATCATAACATAGAACGAAAAGGCAATGTAAAGGATCTGGGTGTACTCATGTCGGAAGACCTTACCTTTAAAGAACACAATAAAGTAGCCGTCACAACTGCACGAAAAATGACAGGTTGGATAACAAGAACTTTTCACACTAGAGATGCTATACCGATGATGATACTTTATAAAACGCTTGTGCTCTCTAGAGTGGAGTACTGCTGCACAATGACAGCCCCTTTCAAAGCTGGAGAAATTGCTGACTTGGAGAGCGTGCAGAGGTCCTTTACTGCTAGAATCCACTCAGTAAAACATCTAAACTATTGGGACCGACTAAAGAGCATAAATCTGTACTCCCTTGAGCACAGGCGGGAGAGATACATAATCATTTACACTTGAAAAATATTAGAGGGGCTCGTCCCAAACCTGCACACAGAAATAACATCACATGAGACCAGAAGACATGGCAGGATGTGCAGAATACCCCCGTTGAAAAGCAGAGGTGCAACAGGTACTCTGAGAGAGAACTCTATCAACATCAGAGGCCCGAGACTGTTCAACACGCTTCCGCTACACATAAGGGACATAACTGGCAAACCCCTCACAGTGTCCAAGAGAGAACTGGATAAGCACCTCCAAAGGATACCTGATCAACCAGGCTGTGACTCATACGTCAGGCTGCGAGCAGCCGCGTCAAACAGCCTGGTTGACCAGTCCAGCAACCTGGAGGCCTGGTTGACGACCGGGCCGCGGGGACGCTAAGCACCAGAAGCACCTCAAGGTAACCTCAAGGTAAGGTAACCCTAAAATCTGGTGATGTTCATGTTATTATGAACATGAACCATGAAAGTTCATCGTGGCAGATTTTAGAATCATTTTAACAGTTTGTAAAGGGTAAAGGTAAGTGGCAGGGAGGCATTAGGGAGGCATTAAATGTTGTAGATATAAAAAATATGGAAGCATATCTGTAATAAAACCTATACCCTCCAAGGAGTTACACCTTATTGTAGGACATTAGACACATGATTTATCGTACCTTAGTGTTTTTAAAAAATCTACTTTTAGCCAATATAGAAATGATTTTGCCAAGAATAAAAATCACTATTGTATTGTAATTCTAAGCGTTCTTAGTGTAAGAAATTATGGAAATGTGCATAAACAAAGTACAGTATCTCTTTGATATTCATGTAGTTTGGGAATTACAAATAACAGTCTGCCAATGACAGAAAATAGTTTTATTTCACAGATGACAGTATTTTTCAATAAAGGGTGCATGTGTAAGTACAGAATACTAAAAAATGACTATAAGTAATTCTATGTACAGGATTTACAAGACCTCAACCACAGATGAAAGAAGGCAAAATTCTTAATCAGTGCTTGAAAATTAATTATAACTACTAATCAATTCCCAGACGAATATAAATGATAACAAAGAATTTGCCTCTTAACCACCAAGTTGTCAGTTCAGAATATCACATCAAGTAAAACTAATCAGTTTTTCACAACCAAGTGATTAGTCTTAATACTCAAGTAATGATTAACAATTCGGTCCAAGATACAGCAAAGTGCAGCTGCTAATTCCCTTCAATGGAATTGGAATTCCATTTGCATTAAATGGTTTTGTATATGTGTGTGTAAGTGTAATTACTAAGAGTAGTTACAGTTTGAGAGTAACACTCATGGTATCCCATCCAAAATCTTTGACATATGATGTGGTTAGATTATTTAATGGTTTTTACATCCACCACTTTCAAATTTAAATTTGTTTCCTCAGCCGTGAAACTATGGCTTCTTGTTCTTCAAGTTGCAGAGTGTGTGTGTGTGGTGTGTGTGTGTGTGTGTGTGTATTACCTAAGTAATTACCTAAGTGTAGTTACAGGATAGAGCTACGCTCGGGTGTCCCGTCTTCCCAGCACTCTTTGTCATATAACGCTTGAAACTACTGACGGTCTTGGCCTCCACCACCTTCTCCCCCAACTTGTTCCAACCGTCTACACTCTGTTTGCGAAAGTGAATTTTCTTATATTTCTTCGGCATCTGTGTTTAGCCAGTTTTATATCTATGACCTCTTGTTCTTGAAGTTCCAGGTCTCAGGAAATCTTTCCTGTCGATTTTATCAATTCCTGTTACTATTTTGTATGTAGTGATCATATCACCTCTTTTTCTTCTGTCTTCTAGTTTTGGCATATTTAATGCTTCTACCTTTCCTCGTAGCTCTTACCCTTCAGTTCTGGGAGCCACTTAGTAGCATGTCTTTGCACCTTTTCCAGTTTGTTGATGTGCTTCTTAAGATATGGGCACCAAACAACAGCTGCATATTCTAGCTTTGGCCTAACAAAAGTCATGAACAATTTCTTTAGTATATCCCCATCCATGTATTTAAAAGCAATTCTGAAGTTAGAAAGCATAGCATAGGCTCCTTGCACAATATTCTTTATGTGGTCTTCAGGTGATAGTTTTCTATCTAGAACCACCCCTAGATCTCTTTCTTTATCAGAGTTCTTTAAAGATTTCTCACATAATATATAGGTTGTGTGGGGTCTATGTTCTCCTATTCCACATTCCATAACATGACATTTATTAACATTAAATTCCATTTGCCAAGTGGTGCTCCATATACTTATTTTATCCAGGTCTTCTTGAAGGGCATGACAATCATCTAAATTTCTTATCCTTCCTATTATCTTAGCATCATCAGCAAACATGTTCATATAATTCTGTATACCAACTGGTAGATCATTTATGTAGACAATAAACATCACTGGTGCAAGAACTGAACCCTGTGGTACTCCACTTGTGACATTTCTCCAGTCCGATACATTGCCTCTGATCACAGCCCTCATTTTTCTATCAGTCAGAAAGTTTTTCATCCATGTTAGAAGCGTACCTGTCACTCCTCCAATATTTTCCAGTTTCCAGAACAACCTCTTATGTGAACTCTGTCGAAAGCCTTTTTTAGGTCCAGATAGATGCAGTCAGCCCAACCATCTCTTTCCTGTAATATCTCTGTTGCTCGATCATAAAAACTGAGTAAATTCGATACACAGGTGTGTGTGTGTGTGTGTGTGTGTGTGTGTGTGTGTGTGTGTGTGTGTGTGTGTGTGTGTGTGTGTGTGTGTGTGTGTGTGTGTGTATGCCACATGCACAAGAAAACACAAAAGTTTGAAAATGTTTAACAGAAACTTATCTATTATCTCTTATTTCATGCAGCCAATTGCCTTGTGTTTGTGACATTTATGCATATAACACACACACACATAACATGCATTATCATTATATATATATATATATATATATATATATATATATATATATATATATATATATATATATATATATATATATATATATATATATATATATGTATATATATATATATATGTATATATATATATATATGTATATATATATATATGTATATATATATATATGTATATATATATATGTATATATATATATATATGTATATATATATATGTATATATATATATATATATATATATGTATATATATATATATATATATATATATATATATATATATATATATATATATATATATATATATATATATATATATATGTCGTACCTAGTAGCCAGAACGCACTTCTCAGCCTACTATGCAAGGCCCGATTTGCCTAATAGGCCAAGTTTTCATGAATTAATTGTTTTTCGACTACCTAACCTACCTAACCTAACCTAACCTAACCTAACCTAACTTTTTCGGCTACCTAACCTAACCTAAGCAATAGAAGATAGGTTAGGTAGGGTTGGTTAGGTTCGGTCACATATCTACGTTAATTTTAACTCCAATAAAAAAAATTGACCTCGTAAGTTATGAAATGGGTAGCTTTATCATTTCATAAGAAAAAAATTAGAGAATATATATTAATTCAGGAAAACTTGGCTTATTAGGCAAATCGGGCCTTGCATAGTAGGCCAAAAAGTGAGTTCTGGCTACTAGGTACGACATATATATATATATATATATATATATATATATATATATATATATATATATATATATATATATATATATATATATATATATATTAAAATATACAGTGCCTATATATATACAGTACTGTATATGGTAATATGCAGTCAGGTTCATTCTCGACTCACAATTGGGAATTCCAGGTTTGAATTCTGAGCGGGACAGAAATTGTTGGGCTTGTTTCCTGTCGCCTAATGAACCTGTTCACCTAAAAGCAAATATTAGTATATTTTAGTAGCAGTTTTTCTTGTAGACATACTGTATATTATTGAATATGAGAGTGTCAGACCAGACCACGGAGGAAGAATTGAAACAAGAATTTCCTGAAATACTTTCGTATATGAAGATGTAATAATATACAAAAGTACTTAAGGATAATCTTGTTTCAATTCTTCCTCTGTGGTCTGACACTGTCACACTTTTCATCATGTGTTAATTTTGTGATTTACACACATTATTGAATATGACAAAGGGTGAGAGAAATGATTTTAGCATGAATCTTCACTATTCACAATCTTATGCTTTTCTTCACCTGAGAAGGACGTTGAAAAATTAAGTCTCAAAGATCATTTTAAAATTTTATTAAGGCCTGACACTAAGAGATGAGTTTTGTTAACCCTTGTCGACATTATCAAAGGCACAGTTCAAATGGTTTGTTGTTGTTTTAGATTCAGCTACTAGGAACAAAAGTTCCAAGTAGCACGGGCTGTGGTGAACCCGTAATGGACTTACCTGGCCCAGGAGTGGGGGCTGTCTAAACCACTTGAAAAAAAAAATGGAAGGGAAACTGGTTTCCCTTCAAATGGTTTTTATGCTGCTGGATTTATAGCTGTAGGTAAGGTGAAGATGAAGCACCTCACTTGTGGGCCAATAGGCCTATTGCAGCTTGTCAATCTCATGTTTCCTTGATGGCTGGAACAGTATATTGTATGTTTTTTTCTTGTTCTTGAAGATGGCAGAGTGTAATTTGGCAATTAGTTGGCTGTTGATAACTGGCTTCGTTTACTTGATGTATAATGCCTTGGTAATATCCAGTCTTCTGTTGTCCCTGTATTTGTTGATTATTTTGGTATTGTTATCAGGATATACCTGG
The DNA here is from genome assembly GCA_020271785.1 of Procambarus virginalis. Classification (NCBI taxonomy): domain Eukaryota; kingdom Metazoa; phylum Arthropoda; class Malacostraca; order Decapoda; family Cambaridae; genus Procambarus; species Procambarus virginalis. The sequence goes on from WNGS01000009.1 coordinate 2,637,424, forward strand.
TAATGATCTGCTCATGTGTAGAGACTATGTGTTCTTAAATAAGGCCTTGCTGATTGTGCATTGTTAGGCAGCTTGAAAGGGATGTTACTGTCTTGCCAATATATTGAGTTCGTTGGAGCAACAGTCCCAAGCCGCAAGGTGGGCAAGTCATGCAAATACAAGACATTTATCTCTTTCAAGGGAGTTTGATGGCAGGAGAGTTTTTCATAAGCAAGATGGCAGTCTTCTTGCTCTTATAGTATATTATTTATTCAATTTTCTGGTTTGTGTTGGTAGGGGTCACATTTCTATTAATAAAGTTCTTCAGGACTCTATCTTCCATTTTGTTGATGTGGAGAAGTTCCTGTATAATATTTTAATAGTAGGGACCAGTACTACTATTGTTTGTTTCGTCTGTGGTTGCATGGCGGCTCGCCTTCCTTTTAATGATCGCTTCAACATATCAATTAGAGTATCCATTATTGACTAAGACCTGCCTCTACCAAATTCCTTGCCAGCCTTCTTCCAAATGGAGCTATGTGAGAGCACTGTTGACATAGGCATTGACAACACTTCACTTTTATCTATCAGGGCACTCCTTTTTAGCATTAAAGCATGCACCTATGTTGGTTTTCTTAATTACCAAAGTGTAATTATAGAATGAGAGCTATGCTCATGGTGTAGAATACAGTGTGAAATCCACCATTCTTTTCCGCGACTGTTACATCTAGCCTACCTCAAAGGTAGTCTACCTCCACTCTCAATCTTGTAAATTAACCTTATTACTGAATTTTGCTTGAATGCATCCTTAAGCTGCAGCAAGTGCTCAATATCAGGTATTTGCAGGATGTTATCTATGTATCTACAATATGGGTTTCCCTCTTGAATAGAAACTCATTTGCTCATTTTGCTCATTTTTTACATGGGTTAAACAGAAAGTCCTTCTTAACATGGGCCTAAAGCCAAGTGTATAATATAGATACTGTATATAGACGATATATTCCTGCAAGTGCCTGATATTGAGCACTTCCTGTGGCTTAAGGATGTCAACTGTGCCCTCACGCACAGCTCCAGTTGGAAGCAGGTTGACAAGGAACTTGGTATAGTAAGGCAGGTCTTGGTCAATAATGGATGTCAAAGAGATCATTAAAAGGAAAGTGAACCACCATACAATCTTAGACAAGAAAGATAATAGTACATTACTGGTCCTTACTATTAAAATATTTTACAGAAACTATCCATGGTTCACAAACGGAGAAGCGAGTCCTGAAGAACATTCATAGAAATGTGACCCCTGCCAACACCAACTACAAGATTGAATTAATAATATAATATAAGAGCAAGAAGACTGTCAACTTAAACATAAAAAACTCTCCTAACACCAAACAAAACTATCTACAGCTATCAACTAAGCTGCAATGGGCGTATTGGCCCATAAGTGAGGTGCTTCACCTTAACCTCATCCACAGCAATAAATCAGGCAGCACAAAAACTTATAATCATTCAAACTTTGCTTTTGATAATGTTGACAAGGGTCAGTGAATTGCATCTCGTAGCTCAGTGAAATTGAGAAGTGAACTTTGAGTTTCTTCAATTTGTATCTAAAGTAAAGAAACACATTAAAAAATAGAGAAGATTTGTGCTAGAATCATTGAACTCACCTTTTTTTGTCCTACCATATATATATATATGTCGTACCTAGTAGCCAGAACTCACTTTTTGGCCTACTATGCAAGGCCAGATTTGCCTAATAAGCCAAGTTTTCCTGAATTAATATATTTTCTCTAATTTTTTTCTTATGAAATAATAAAGCTACCCATTTCATTATGTAAGAGGTCAATTTTTTTTATTGGAATTAAAATTAACGTAGATATATGACCGAACCTAACCAACCCTACCTAACCTAACCTAACCTATCTTTATAGGTTAGGTTAGGTTATGTAGCCGAAAAAATTAGGTTAGGTTAGGTTAGGTAGGTTAGGTAGTCGAAAAACAATTAATTCATGAAAACTTGGCCTATTAGGCAAATCGGGCCTTGCATAGTAGGCTGAGAAGTGCATTCTGGCTACTAGGTACGACATATATATATATATATATATATATATATATATATATATAT
>WNGS01000009.1:2640521-2665888 GCA_020271785.1 Procambarus virginalis
GTTAAAACGAAGGGAAAAACAAATGTCTTTTTTTTTTGTGATATATACAAGAGTTGTTACATTCTTGTACAGCCATAGTACGCATAGCGTTTCGGGCAGGTCCCTGGAATACGATCCCCAGCCGCGAAGAATCGTTTTTTCATCCAAGTACACATTTTACTGTTGCGTTAAACAGAGGCTACAGTTAAGGAATTGCACCCAGTAAATATTTGTCTGTAAAGATGCATCACAGTGTCATTGAATAGATTACGGCAACAGCCTACTGCAGCTTGATTTGGGTGAGTCGTTTCAGCAAAGATTTGCAATTCTTCCCATGCTGCACACATTTTTTAATTGTTGAGGAAGAGACATTCTGTATTCTTCTTTCTGCTCTATGGTCATCCTTACATGGGTTTTCATATGTTGAGTCTTATCACTGACTTTCCTGGGACTCATGGCGTGATATATAATAATTACTTTAATGTTCAAAATGCAAAATACCACCACAAAAGCGGAATTTCTTATAGGCGCGATCGTCACTAAGCGGGCAGCTGTAGTAAACTGAGGCAGATCGGCCGCGTGACCGGGAACCATGCACTCGGTCGACCCGAACGTGTACCAACAAATATTGGAAGTCGACAACACCATCGGATGTAGAGTCGCATTTTCAATGAAATTTACATCATAACTCGAAATTATTGTAAGTAGGGGCAATCGTATGTCGAGGTGCCACTGTACCATATATATATATATATATATATATATATATATATATATATATATATATATATATATATATATATATATGTCGTACCTAGTAGCCAGAACGCACTTCTCAGCCTACTATGCAAGGCCCGATTTGCCTAATACGCCAAGTTTTCATGAATTAATTGTTTTTCGACTACCTAACCTACCTAACCTAACCTAACCTAACTTTTTCGGCTACCTAACCTAACCTAAGCAATAAAGATAGGTTAGGTTAGGTTAGGTAGGGTTGGTTAGGTTCGGTCATATATCTACGTTAATTTTAACTCCAATAAAAAAAATTGACCTCGTACGTAATGAAATGGGTAGCTTTATCATTTCATAAGAATAAAAATAGAGAAAATATATTAATTCAGGAAAAATTGGCTTATTAGGCAAATCGGGCCTTGCATAGTAGGCCAAAAAGTGAGTTCTGGCTATATATATATATATATATATATATATATATATATATATATATATATATATATATATATATATATTATATATATATATATATATATATATATATATATATATATATATATATATATATATATATATATATATATATATATATATGTCGTACCTAGTAGCTAGAACGCACTTCTCAGCCTACTATGCAAGGCTCGATTTGCCTAATAAACCAAGTTTTCCTGAATTAATATATTTTCTCTAATTTTTTTCTTATGAAATGATAAACCTACCCATTTCATTATGTATGAGGTAAATTTTTTTTTTATTGGAATTAAAATTAACGTAGATATATGACCGAACCTAACCAACCCTACCTAACCTAACCTAACCTATCTTTATAGGTTAGGTTAACCTATAGGTTAGGTTAACCTAACCTATTTATTTTTTTATTGGTCAATTTTTTTTTATTGGAGTTAAAATTAACGTAGATATATGACCGTACCTAACCAACCCTACCTAACCTAACCTAACCTATCTTTATAGGTTAGGTTAGGTTAGGTAGCCAAAAAAGTTAGGTTAGGTTTAGGTAGGTTAGGTAGTCGAAAAAAAATTAATTCATGAAAACTTGGCTTATTAGGCAAATCGGGCCTTGCATAGTAGGCTGAGAAGTGCGTTCTGGCTACTATGTATGACTTATATATATATATATATATATATATATATATATATATATATATATATATATATATATATATATATATATATATATATATAGTTGGTTTTTCTCTGCTACTGAAGACCCTGTCTTCGATGGTTCCCATATAAAAATTAGCAAATAAAACTTCTAAAGGAGAGCCTCAGAACTATGAATCTGAAGTGCTGTCCACTCAGCTGTCAGGCCCCCTATCATCCCTAGATCTCTTTGCTGAACCATGCCTAGATCTCTTTTTCTTGGTTAGACTTTGTTTCTCTAAGTCCTTTCCACATAATTTGTAGGTTGTGTGTGGCCTATTTTCTCCTATTCCACATTACCACATTGCATCACATGGCATTTACTGATATTTACATTGAATTCCATTTGCCACATGGTGTTCCAAGCACTTGAACAATCCACAAGAGCCGTGACGAAGATTCGAACCTGCATCCGAGAGCATCCCAGCACTGCCTTAATCAATACTGTTCCAAGCACTTATTTTATCTAGGTCCATTTGAAGGGCATGACAATCATCTAGGGTTTCCTATCTTATTCCTAGTAGCTTATCATCATCAGTAAACGTGTTCATATAATTCTGTATTCCTTCTTGCAAATCATTTATGTAGACAGTGAACATTACTGAAGCAAGAACTGAATATTGTGGTACTCCGCTAATAACACTCCTCCAGTCAAGATACATTGCTTCTAATTACCATCCTCATCTTTCTGTTAGAAAATTTTTCATCCATGTCACCAGTCTTCCTGTCATCCCTCCAGCATGTTCCAGTTCCCAAAAGTTCTAGTTTGGGACTGTCAAAAGATTTTTTTCTAGGTCCAGATAAACACAGTCAACCCAACCATCTCTTTCCTGTAAAAAGTCTGTGGCTCTATCATAAAAACTAAGTAGATTTCTTACACATGAACATCTTCCTGTTCGAAAACCATACTGTCTGTCCGTTATTATGCCATTACTTTCCAGATGTTCTACCCATTTGGTTTTAACTATTTTTTCTAGTGTTTTGACTACCACGCTTGTTAACGACACGGGTCTATAAATTGAGGGTCTTCTCTGCTACCATTTTTGTAAATTGAAACCATGTTTGCCTTTTCCCGTATATCTGCTAGGTTTCATGTGCACAAAGATGTTTGGAATATCAATTGAAGTGGAATGCTCAGCTCATTTGCACATTCTCTAAGCACCCAGTGTGTGTGTGTAATTACCTAAGTGTAGTTACAGGATGAGAGCTACGCTCTTGGTGTCCCGTCTTCCCAGCACTCTTTGTCATATAACGCTTTGAAACTACTGACGGTTTTGGCCTCCACCACTTTCTCACCTAACTTGCTCCAACTGTCTAATACTCTGTTTGCGAAAGTGAATTTTCTTATGTTTCTTCAGCATCTTTGTTTAGTTAGTTTAAATCTATGACCTCTTGTTCTTGAAATTCCCGGTCTCAGGAAATCTTCCCTATCAATTTTATTCATTCCTGTTACTATTTTGTACGTAGTGATCATATCACCTCTTTTTCTTGTCTTCTAATTTTGGCATATTTAATGCCACTAACCTCTCCTCGTAGTTCTTGCCCTTCTGTTCTGGGAACCACTTAGTAGCATGTCTTTGTACCTTTTCCAGTTTGTTGATGTGCTTCTTAAGATATGGGCACCACACAACCGTTGCATATTCGAGCTTTGGCCTAACAAAAGTCATGAACAATTTCTTTAATATTTTGCCATCCATGTATTTAAAAGCAATTCTAAAGTTAGAAAGTGTAGCATAGGCTCCTCGCACAACGTTCTTTATGTGGTCCTCAGTTTTCTATCTAGAACCACCCCTAGATCTCTTTTTTTCTTTTTATCAGAATTCTTTAAAGATTTCTCACATAATTTATAGGCTGTGTGGGGTCTATGTTCTCCTATTCCACATTCGTGTGTGTGCGTGTGTGCGTGTATAATACACTGTACAGTATATATATAAGGGTAGACATTTTATATTGAAAATGAGGAATCAAATAGTAACTGCTGTACTGCAGATTGTGTACAGGATCAACTTTAGTTCAATATCACATGTACTTTGGTTACTTGTGATGAACTAACCAAAATCCATACAGTAATATAATAAAAGTTTACAAACGAGTAAATGAAAATTATTTTTAATTTACCTGTTTGTAAACAGGTTTCATTTCAGAAAAAAAAATAAAAATTTGAATGAAAATTATTTTGTTGATCACAGATCAAGTTTGATACCCAAGAAAACCATGACCAAGTTTTCTTGTATTCTTTAAGACCGAGACGGGTTAGTTGTTTGCTCAATAATTCATATAGTTAATAACTCATTGTTTTGGGGGACAGGCAGCCAGAGTGTATTCATACATATAAATACTCTAGTTATAAATGTAAATATCTAATAAAATCACAATAGGACTATTGTAATGTTTTTGCCTTCAACTTGGCCCATCAGATATAAAGGAGAAGCATATACCATGTTCAATATATACCAGCATGTTGGTGGAAGGACACATTAGTCACAACCAAACTGTTTGCTTGTAAATGTATAAAAATATATAGTGGAATTCATATATTTTTCTTATTCCATCATCTTTGAGAACTAAACCTGTACTACAGTTAATTTTCTTAGTATATTTATTTTGTGGATTGGAAATATAGACTAAGACCCTAAATCACCGTTCAGTAAACTTTGGGATCACACTCTTAGTGAAGTAAATATAGTTTTTTATTTTACAAATTGAAGAAATAATTCAAAGGATGCTGACATGGTTAAAATATATTTCCAAGAAACCTAATAAAGACCTAATGTTGCCTAATAACATAAAATTAAAAGACTAGTAAGGATTATTTATATTTTTAAACAAATAATGAAGGCAAAGGCAATTGTTTATATGGACTCTATTAAATGAAAGACATTAATTATCCCAGAAAGAAATCCCTGATCAAGGAGTAACTTTAACAAAAGAATATCAAGTTTAATGTTAGGAAACATTTTAGAAGGAAGCAATGATATATTATGGCAGGCTGGCTGTGGATATGAAGTATATATGTTGAGAGAACATTAGAGAAGTTTATTGGACGATGTGTGATCTGACTTACAAGTCAAAAATATATGTGGATTATTATTAAATAAAAGTTTTATTTAATCAGCAAGAATAATTGATAAAGATGGCTGAATAAATCAACCCATCTTCAACTAAGACAATTACCCAGAGCATTTCTGAAGTATGTATCAAGATACAGGCTGTTGTATATTTGATAACAGTCCACATTTTACACTACTGTACTGAAAATACTTCAAATGAAACCCAAACTCAGACCTAAGAAACACAAAATTAAGATAACAACTGAACCTATTCTGTGCATACCCAAATATATCCTAGGCCTAATACAATACATATATGAATTATTTTAGTCCTAGAGTACATTGATAAGGCCTAAGAGAGGTTAAATTGTTTTCAGTTTCTTGGTTTCAGTTTAGGGTTTTGTAGGAGACATTTTCAATAATACAAAATGTGCACTGCAATGCATAACAGTTCATATTGTCTACATGTGCCTCTCAGTCACTATATATGTGGTTTATTGTCTTATTGGAGATGGGTTAGAATAACCTGGAACACAGTTTCTTTCATACTTTGAAGAAAATAATGGAAACTACTTACACAGTTGAAGTAGACATTCATAGGATTCAGGTGTGAGAATAAAAAAATAACTAATAACTGGAATCAGGTTTTCATAACCACAAGATAAGAGAAAAGAAAGAGAGCATTTAAAAAACACTGTCTTATTGGAAGCATAAGAATTAAGCACATTGGCTTTGAGTTATCAGTGAATGCCCAGTTATAACATTTAATATATCATTAAATATTTAAACTGTTCTTCAGACAAGCTGAAGCTATACATATATATATTCTTTATTTTTTAACTAAAATGGATTTTTATAGTTACATTTTAAATTCTTAATAATATTCTACATATAAAATTTGATATACATATATATAATTATATACATATAATACAGTAATATAGTATTCTGGAATATAAAATGTGGAGGGAAGTGATGAACTGCTACAGGGCACTAAACTATGCTAAAAGTTGAAGAGTTTCTGTTTTAATGCTCTCTGTACAAGGATGATGCACTCTTATGTACATCAGATACATATGCAAGCTGCAGTCAGCTACAACTAAAAAAAATGCTAAGTTCATTAATAATTGTACATATACGTGAATACAAAACTAATATCGGACGGTTGTACCCGTGTTGACATAATGTAGCAAGAAAGAGTTCATATAGTCATATTTTTTATCTATAATTATGTATTCATATCTCGAGTAGGAGATTCACAGGATGCTCTACAAATGAGCAGTTTAAAGCCATATATTTTCTCAGTCTATGACAATTTTTCAACTGTTTTAATGCAGGCAACTTTGTCACAGACAACATCACATTATTGAGTTAAAGAGAGTTAGGGAGTAATGCAAATGCTCAGCCGGGATGTAGAGTCAGTGCCCCTCTGGCACAGAGCCAAGGTCTGCTGAGGCACGACTGGGGTGTATTCACTGCCTCTCTGGCACATGCCTAGAATTTGGTGAGGCAGGACTGAGGTAGAGTCACTAAGCCAAGATGAGCATAAGCCTCTTGGGTCATGGTGCTGAGCATGCAGACACTCCCCATTGCTCAGATCTTGGGAAAAAATGGATAAGGCACATACTCTGACATTACATGGCAGGACTTTTCAAGATGCTTTTCAAGGTGTGCTTTTTGTTTGAAACCTCGGCCACATTGTTGACACTTAAATGGTCTCTCTCCTGTATGAGTCCTTAGATGCACCTGTAGATTGGACTTTCTCTTCTTAGGGAATTTCTTACCACAGATGGGGCAGGGTAGTATCTCCTCAACATTAACATTGCTATCTTGTGGCCAAAGAGGTCCTGGTGGCAGCAGCATGGAGCCAGAGATTGGTGGAGTTGGATGATGAGGAGGTAAGGTGCCATGACTTTGAGGGCTCAGCATTGATGGATCCTCTCGTTTCAACTTGGATGACTTTGATGACAAGTCCTTCTGAAACAAGGGGAGATTTGGATCAGGCACTTTTCAATAGTATGATAAAACTTGCTCATGCAGCCCAGCAGCCAGTTGTGTTATTTGCTATGACCTTCACCATCTACCCCATGCCACACACCAAGACTTAACACCATAACCACTGATATTATATCAGCTTTTAAAATAATCAAGTATGTTTTTAAACAAATTGAAGTCAAATAAATCAGAAAACATTTAGAGGCTTAGATTCAAGGCTTAGCACAGCATATGTATATTTTGTATACAGCAACCATTAAAATAAAATATAATTATACTGCACCAATACTATATAAAAAGAAGCAAAATATGCTTGCAAAATATATTTCACTGTGTGTGAATATGTTTGTATATGTATGTACAGTGTATATGTGTGTATATATATATATATATATATATATATATATATATATATATATATATATATATATATATATATATATATATATATATATATATTCCCTCTAATGCATTATGTGTGGTTTCCTCCGAGGCTAAGGGTCCCCTTCTTCCAGAGGTGTGTGTGTGTATATATATATATATATATATATATATATATATATATATATATATATATATATATATATATATATATTACAAAGATCTACTATGAAAAACTTAATATTGTATATAGTGTGTACATATTATATACAGTATGTGCTTTTGTTATAATTGAGAACAATATTGTCAGTCTCTCAGGTCTACAGTCAAAATTAACCCGTTTGAAACTCATAGCCTTCAATTATGTCTGACATCAGTGGCGCCTTCCAAAACCTACGATGAAATAAAGGAATATACAATATATAATACTGTATGTGTATACTGTATATGAAAGTCCCAACAGTAATACAAAGGTTTTGTCACGAATATTACACACTGCAACAAGTACAGTATAATCATAATTAAATCATAATATACTGTAAGTTTTCCCTAGGTGAAATCCATATCCTGAACTGTGTAAATTGTTTATTTAATTCAAACTTGCCCCATGTATTTGCTAAAAAAAAAAAAAAAAAAAAAAAAAAAAAAAAAAAAAAAAAAATTGGCCAATTTATTTGGGGTTCAAAGTTAGCAAGATATGTGACAGCTTCTTATGGAGTATAGACAAAACTTCTTTTCACAAGGATTCTCCACGAAAAAGACACTCAAGTTTTCATTAATTTATTGTGCACTTCTTACAGTTACTTCATTAGCAAATAAATTATGAATATACATACAAACTTGTAAGTGTTTGTGACCAAGTTGTGATGCGCTGCAAATTAAATATTTAATACGATATATTCAAATGAACCTGTACTATAAAATAATGACTTTGGTGATTAAGTAGATTAAGCCACAAATCCAACATATACATATTTTGAGAATAAAATTTGAGACTAAAGTTTATTAAAGCAATATTATAGAGTATGTAAAATAATACTTAAAAAATTTACACTGTACTGTATACCAAGAAGTTTATCATACAAACTCCTTCACACACATTACCCTTACAAGCAGTGTAAACTGATGAAATAGTAAGTGACACAAAGTATCTTGACATCACAAGATCATAATTCAATTCATTATGCAGTTAAGGCATACGGTGTTTTCAGAATAACAATGTCCCTGATTTGATTTGCTTGTAAGGAGTATAAGTCATATGTTCCATGCTTGAAAAATACACTATCTACCACTTTAAACACTGCAACCCCTAGCTCTTGTCCTGTTGTTTTTCAGTCCAGCTCACTTGGTGAACATTACGCACATGGTGGTAGAGTGTGCCCGTCTGAGCAAAGCTCTTACCACACACATGACATTTATATGGTCGCTCACCGGTGTGTGTCCGTCTGTGCTCTATTAAGTACTGATTCAAAGTGAATCTTTTTCCACATAGATCACATATGTAAGGTTTAAAGTTTATGTGACTGCGGTAGTGCCGCTTGAGAGAGCCCAGCACTTTGAATTCCTTCTGGCAGATAGGACATTTCAGCCCATGGCCCAGCAGCTGCTCGCTAAGGACAAGAGGAGGTGGGCGACCCTGCAACAAGAGAGAGTGGCACTTTAGTAGCTTGTCTGGGCCAGCAGACAGTGGGCTCCTCAGCCGGGCTGGGCTCTGGCACACCCTGGCTAACCACTGGCACCTGACTACTAGCCTACGAAGTACATTGTTTTTCTTCTACTGCCAATTCTACAACACGAAGTGCCACAATGTCTCACCATAGCTGGTAGGGCAGCAGTCTGACCTAGCCAACTTCATGCTGGTGTCATCCATGTCACAACAACTATTCAAAACCACGACTGACAACAGTGGGGTCAGTGGACAGTAGTAGCAGCAGCTATGGAAAAGCAGAGAGGAATTGCTTTGAACTTCCTCAGTAGCCATAGATTTGATAGTGCCTCATGTTCTATTTGGAATACTTTCTAGGATTTATACACCAAATATGAGCCTCTATTTTTCCTATATAAATAAGTATCATATGTATTAGTTGAATGGATGAAAAATGTATTATTTGTGTCTATATTATCAGTATTTATTTAAGTTAGGAAATAGTATTTTGTATGTGACATCTGTATTTGTTTATGTTTGATAGATTCCTGTGGTTGAACTTTTTACATGATGATAAACATGTACTGAAATTGCATTAACAGCCTCCATTCTTAAATGGCAACAAAGATTAAATATTTGTATCACTTAAATTGCTAAGGCTGAAACTCGCAATATATTATAAATTAAATGATTTAATTACAGTACTTATTTTAGTGATCAAAATATCTATACTCCCTTGAATCATGCAGTATTATTTGCAATTAAATATAAAAGTAATAAAGTTTCAAACAACATTAAAACACTGCCTCATCATATAGTATAATTATGCATAAATGTCAAAGTCTGGCAATAAAAGACACACCTCTACTGCATGGAATAAGGTTCAGAACAAAGCTACTGAAAACACATTAGCAAAAGCAAGAGGCATAATATCTATACTATAAATGAAAGAAAATTTAATACTTCAAGAAAAGAACCCAAATTGTCTGTAAAATTTTAATGAAGTAATATTTAGAACTAATAAATTTAGGTAGTATGTATTTAAGTACTGACTTGACTAGTGGCTGTCCCGCCTCTCCATTAACTATGTAGAGCAAATGATGATACAATTTTTTAAAAGGCCAACAGTGTACCAAACAGGTCAGAACCCATGCAATATGGTTACTGATGGCAAATACTTATTAACCAATTTTATTAAAACTTAAGTATTCTTAAATTTCAGTATATACAAATTGTAATAAGCAAGTCCAGCTGTAGTATAACAACATTTCCGAAGCAAAAACAAAAACTGTTCAACTGCAGTTATAATTAATATTCATATTAGTAAATGGGGGATTACCCAAGCCAATGATGACTATAATCAATCCCAATTACTTTAACAAATTACCTACTGAATGTGTCCATAAGAATGATTATTGTATTCAAGTTTGTATTTTGTATACAATAATATATTTGAATTAATATTAATGTTATAATAAAAATAATGTAATCATACTTATGTTTGTACTCTTTATAATATAAATATTTGTTCCCAATTGGGTTGTACAGTAAAACTAATATTTGTAATTGTCCCTCTTGTGCTTGGGTGAGGTGATACCTGAACCGTCACGGTCGTTCACGTACAGAGTCAGGTGAAGTAGGTAATGTTTGTCTAATCCGATGAATACTTTTCCTCTTGGCCAAAAAAAAAAAAGTTACCCCATTGGATAAGACAACAATTACCCACTTCACTTGACCAGCAGTTCGACAGTTGCACCGAATCAGGGCCCATCTCCCTAAGCACAAGAGAGACAGGCTGATGTGGACCCTCACCTATATATTTGTTGAGTTGTTATACGTTATTTTAGTGTCCTCATGTCCCCCATACCATGTATGGGGGACATATATGATATGGGAATGTCACACTGAAATAAAATAGAAAGACTAAGTGCTTCTTTACCCATTAATTGGCAGAAGGCACTTACGAAGAATGGAAAGCAAACAATTGCAATAATGATGTTGTTTTCGATTCCATGTGTATTAACCCTTAAAGTGTGGCTGATAAAAAAAATATTGTTTTTTATAAAAATTATACATCTGCATGCAGTAAGAGAAATTATATATATATAAAAATATCTAAGTCTTTTTGTGTTTTGTGCACATCAGGAGATTCCTGGGTGGCGGGAGGGATACAAGGCCATTTGATCTGTGGGCTGCGGCACACAATATTACTGATGAGCCACATGAAAGAGTAAGCCATGATGATTGCATTAGAGGCTTTATATGTCTTGTAAGAGAGAGACCCTTGTGTAGGGGGAAAGAGCAGTGTTAAATGTTGAAAAACAGTTATGTGGGAGAGAGACTCTTGTGTAAGGGAAAATAGCAGTGTTACATGTTGAAAAACAGTCTGGAACTCTGACCCTTTTCAGATGCACAGAGCATCATCTCAACAGGAAAATGTAATCTCCTAAAAAAAACAATGTAAACAAAAGGGATAAAATGGTTAAGAAAAAAGCAGATTCAATGCCAGAAAATAGAGAAATAACAGTGTCAAATGTAGAAAAACAGCCTGGAACATTATAAGACATATAAATGAAGTATTGGGAAATGTGTATGACATGTATAGGGAGGGGACATTATTGGAACCAGGCAGGCAGGGACATGTGCAGGACCATCAGTCACTTGGGAGAGTCAGTGAGAAGCAGACCTGTGTTGTGGACGGTCTCCAACAAATACGATGAGTGCAGTATTATACATCTTTATAGCGGTGCTTCCCCTTTTCTTTATGAGTTAGGGATAGGAATTTGTGGAAATAAGGATTCCTGGAACCCTGTGTGTTGTTAATTCAGGTGTATGTGCTCAGGTGTGTGTCACAAGGGGGTTATCCACATTTATTTTGTATATCCATTTGTAAACCCCGGCCCTTTGTAGTGACCTAAGAAGAGTGGAGTAGAGTAATGACTACAATTTGTAATGCACGATGTCGCCAAAGAAGGTGCTTGCTAGAGATAATGTTGTCAAGAGGAAGAAAGACACAATTACTGTGGATTTGAAGAAGGAAATTATAGCAAAGCATGAGTGTGGTGTCCGTGTGACTGATCTCACAAGGGAGCATGGCTCGTCTTCATCAACAATTTACCCCATTAGTAAGGGGAGGAGGAGGTAAGGGAGGATGCTGCCTCTTCCAGTGTGATCAGGGAAGTGTTGGGAATGTTTGAAAAGGTGAACGCATTCTTGGAAAAGCATCACCCTGACAAAGCAGTGACAACCCGGTGTGCGGACATGTTTAATGACAATTTGCTGTCTCGTTTTAGGGACATCCTAAAACAAAGACAAAAGCAATTGTCAGTAGACACGTTCTTTGCAAAAGTAGAGAAAAGAAGAGCCAGTGATAGTGAACCACAACCCGGTCCCAGTGGGGTGAAATTCCCAAGAAGAGAGAGTCCACCTGACTCAGAGGTGGAGTCTCCTTCCACACCATAACCCCTCTCCTCCATCCCACCTCCCCATCGTCTCCCTCAAGCCAGCAACGACTCTTCATAAGGTAAAGTAAACATTAAAATAGTACAACAAAACATTTATAATTACATGTGCAGTATTATATTTACATTATAAAATGTCATACAAGTATAGATGTTTCTGGGAGTGGAACGGATTAAATTTATTTCCTTTATTTTAAATGCGGAAATTTGTTTCTTAAGACGAGTTTTCCTCATAACGAGCTTGGTGCCAGAACGGATTAAACTCGTTAATCGAAGTGCCACTGTGTGTGTGTAATTACCTAAGTGTAGTTACAGGATGAGAGCTACGCTCGTGGTGTCCCGTCTTCCCAGCACTCTTTGTCATATAACGCTTTGAAACTACTGACGGTCTTGGCCTCCATCACCTTCTCCCCTAACTTGTTCCAACCGTCTACCACTCTGTTTGCGAAGGTGAATTTTCTTATATTTCTTCGGCATCTGTGTTTAGCTACTTTAAATCTATGACCTCTTGTTCTTAAAGTTCCAGGTCTCAGGAAATCTTCCCTGTCGATTTTATCAATTCCTGTTACTATTTTGTACGTAGTAATCATATCACCTCTTTTTCTTCTGTCTTCTAGTTTTGGCATATTTAATGCTTCTAACCTCTCCTCGTAGCTCTTGCCCTTCAGTTCTGGGAGCCACTTAGTAGCATGTCTTTGCACCTTTTCCAGTTTGTTGATGTGCTTCTTAAGATATGGGAACCAAATAACAGCTGCATATTCTAGCTTTGGCCTAACAAAAGTCACGAACAATTTCTTTAGTATATCGCCATCCATGTATTTAAAAGCAATTCTGAGGTTAGAAAGTGTAGCATAGGCTCCTTGCACAATGTTCTTAATGTGGTCCTCAGGTGACAGTTTTCTATCTAGAACCACCCCTAGATCCCTTTCTTTGTCAGAATTCTTTAAAGATGTCTCACATAATTTATAGGTTGTGTGGGGTCTATGTTCTCCAATTCCACATTCCATAACATGGCATTTATTCACATTAAATTCCATTTGACAAGTGTTGCTCCATATACTTATTTTGTCCAGGTCTTCTTGAAGGGCATGACAATCATCTAGATTTCTTATCTTCCCTATTATCTTAGCATCATCAGCAAACATGTTCATGTAATTCTGTATTCCCACTGGTAGATCGTTTATGTAGACAATGTTGTGTGTATGTGTGTGTGTGTGGATACTTTTTTTTTTTTTTGTGTGTGTGTGTGTGTGTGTAATTACCTAAGTGTAATTACCTAAGTGTAGTTACAGGATGAGAGCTACGCTCGTGGTGTCCCGTCTTCCCAGCACTCTTTGTCATATAATGCTTTGAAACTACTGACGGTCTTGGCCTCCACCACCTCCCCTAACTTGTTCCAACCATCTACCACTCTGTTTGCGAAAGTGAATTTTCTTATATTTCTTCGGCATCTGTGTTTAGCTAGTTTATATCTATGACCTCTTGTTCTTAAAGTTCCAGGTCTCAGGAAATCTTCCCTATCAATTTTATCAATTCCTGTTACTATTTTGTATGTAGTGATCATATCACCTCTTTTTCTTCTGTCTTCTAGTTTTGGCATATTTAATGCCTCTAACCTCTCCTCATAGCTCTTGCCCTTCAGTTCTGGGAGCCACTTAGTAGCATGTCTTTGCACCTTTTCCAGTTTGTTGATGTGCTTCTTAAGATATGGGCACCACACAAAGATCATCAAGAGTGAGTGTGTGTGAGAGTGTAATTACCTAAGTGTAATTACCTAAGTGTAGTTACAGGATGAGAGCTACGCTCGTGGTGTCCGTCTTCCCAGCACTCTTTGTCATATAACGCTTTGAAACTACTGACGGTCTTGGCCTCCACCACCTTCTCCCCCAACTTGTTCCAACCGTCTACCACTCTGTTTGCGAAAGTGAATTTTCTTATATTTCTTCGGCATCTGTGTTTAGCCAGTTTATATCTATGACCTCTTGTTCTTGAAGCTCCAGGTCTCAGGAAATCTTTCCTGTCGATTTTATCAATTCCTGTTACTATTTTGTATGTAGTGATCATATCACCTCTTTTTCTTCTGTCTTCTAGTTTTGGCATATTTAATGCTGTGTGTGTGTGAGTGTGAGAGTGTGTGTGAGTGTGAGTGAGTGAGTGATGGTTACTGGGTCGCCTTCTTGCTGTCCTATGGTGTCATGTGATGCAGCTAAATGCCCTACCACTTGGCCTGGACAGTAGAACGACAATTTCACTTCATGCAAGTTGGCGTTCAGTCCCATTGTCCAAGTGGTGCACCATTTCTGATAGTTCCCTTCCCTTCGACCATAGGACCCTCGAACCACAGACCACATAAACAGCAGCCCACAGCTCCACATACTGAGCCCCCAGCACCCTTTAATAAGGAATGATTCCAGAGACAACTATCTGCTTTCCAACTGGAACTTTACGCCTTCTTTGGGGTGCCCTTTTGGCATGAAGGTGATAGGTGATCCACGTCCCAGTTATATAGTTATATATAAATTGCTAACCACCATATACCAGATTTACCCGAGGGCCACTAACCCTAGTGGCCTCAACGAGGACCAGAAGCTGGCAGCTTGTCAAAGGTCCCCCCCCCCATTTGTCTTGATGATCTTTTCCAGGTAGATTTTAAAACTTAACACAGTTTTGGCAGTTATGGTTTTGGCTAGTAGGCGGTTCCATGGATTTATAATCTTGTGGGTGAAAGTTCTCAGTCCTACACTGTGGCTTGCTGAGCTTGAAACCGTAGCTCCTTGTATGTGTCACATCTGACCTTTTGAAGAAATTGTTTGGATCAACATCCTCTAACTTGTTCAGTATTTTAAAAGTTTAAATGAGATATGCTCTGTCATGCCTGATTTGCAGTGTCATTAGCCCTGTGGCCCTCAACCATTCCTGATATGAGAGATGACTTAGCTCTGGAATGACTTGTGTTGCCCAGTGTTGCATTTTCTCCAGAGCAACTATGTACTTCTGAAAATCAGGTTTCCATGCTTGGATACAGTAATCCAAATTGGGGGCACACCAGAGATTTATACAGTTCAATCATTATCTTCTTTTCCTTAAAGTCAAAGGTATGCTTGATTATCCAAGGGTTTGTTAGCTTTTCTGACTGCTACTCCCACCTGATGTGCAACTTTTAATGAGTGGTGGATTTTGACTCCAGGGTTCTTTTCTTCATCAATCTGCGATTAATTTGGTAGCTGTAGCATGGGTTATGTCTCACATGCAGGTACTTGTATTTGTAGGTATTAAAAAGCATTTGCCAGTCTTCTGACCATTTGTGGAGTTCATGTAGATCTGGATTGTACCTGGATGGGATTCTGGGAGTTCTTCTACTTCCCAAGCCTGGAGCCAGGCTTAACTTGTGAGAGCTTAGTCAGGCCCACATATCCACCACAGCCCGGTTGGTCCGACACTTCTTGAAGAAAACTATCCAGTTTTCTCTTGAAGATGTCCACGTTTGTTCCAGCAATATTTCTTGCTGGGAGGATGTTGAACAACCGTGGACCTCTGATGTTTATACAGTGTTCTCTGATTGTACCTATGGCACCCCTGCTCTTCACTGGTTCTGTTCTACCTTTTCTTCCATATTGTTCACTCCAGACTTGTTATTTTACTGTGTTGATTTGGAACCTGGCCTTCCAGTATTTTCCATGTGTATATTATTTGATACTTCTCTCGTCTCCTTTCTAGGGAGTACTGTACATTTGGAGAGCTTTGAGAGGATCCCAATAATTTAGGTGCTTTATCATGTCTTGGTATGTTGTATGTGTTCTCTGTATTCCCTCTATTTCAGCAATCTCTCCTGCTCTGAAGGGGGAAAGTGAGTACTGAGCAGTACTCAAGATGGGAGAGCACAAGTGATTTGAATGGTACAACCATTGTGATGGGATCCCTGGATTTGAAGGTTCTCATAATCCATCCTATCATTTTTCTGACTGACACAATATTTGCTTGGTTATGTTCCCTAAATGTAAGGTTGTCAGACATCATTATTACTAGATCCTTTACATGCTGTTTTTCTACTATGGGCAGGTTTGATTGTGTTTTGTACCCTGTATTATGTTTAAGGTCCTCATTTTTACGGTACCTGAGTACCTGGAATTTATCACTGTCAAACATTATATTATTTTCTGCTGACCAGTCAAAAACTTTATTATTATCTCCTTATAGTTTTTCAATGTCTTCAGCAGACGACATTTTTTCATGCTGGTTTTTGTGTCATCTGCAAAAGATGATACGAAGCTGTGACTTGTAATTTTGTCTATATCTATTATGAGAATAAGGAAAAGCATTGGTGCAAGGACTGTACCCTGAGGTACAGAGCTTTTAACCGCACTGACTTTTACTCTTTGTATTCTGTTCTACAGAAAATTGAATATCCACCATGCCTCATGTGATTTTGCCTCTTTTAATGCCATAGTGATTTTGTCGTAGTGGCCAAGTAGCTGTGAGAAGCATGATCTTTCCACTCTAAATCCATATTGGCCTGGATTGTGGAGGACATTGTTTTCCATGAAACTGGTGACCTGACTCCTGATCACTCTCTCAAATACATTTATTATGTGGGACATTAGTGCAACTGGTCTGTAATTCTTAGTCAATGCTTTGCTCCCTTCCTTGTGTAGAGGGGCTATGTTTGCTGATTTAAGTGCATCTGGTATCTCCCCCCGTGTCCAAGCTCTTCCTCCATACTACACTGAGTGCCCGGAGAGTTTTTCAAAGAGAGTGTAAATCTCTTTGTAAGGCTTCAATATCATTATCATTTTCTACTTTACCAGAAATCTTTGAGTCATCTGCAAATTTGTTGATTAGTTTGTAATATTCTCATCTATGTCATTGATGCATATGGCAAAAAGAGTAGGCCCCCCCTAAATGGACCCCTGTGGCACCCCACTTATCACATTTCTCCATTCAGATTCGTTCCCATTTAGCACGACCCTTAGATATCATGGGTAATAACATATCATTCACCTGGACCATCAGAGCCACGAACTACAGACCACCATAAACAGTGGCCTAGAGCTCTACCTACTGTACCACCACCACCCTTTAATAAGAAAGGATTCCAAAAGACACTTATCTCCTGTCCAACTACAACTTTAGGTCTGCCCTGTGGTGTCACTTTGGTATGAAGGAGATAGGTGATCCACTGCTAACCACAATATCATGGATAATAGCATTTCATTCACTTGAACCATTGGACCCACAAACTGCAGACCACATAAACAGTAGCCTGCAGCTCTACCTACTCAGCCACGTGGACTGGATGGAATCCCACACCAGCCAGCCATTGTGGTAGACCAAACCCTGAAGCCTCTACACATGAAGACAAGTCACGACGGCCCGAACCAAGTGAATGAACACACGTGGAGCCAGACTGAGCCCAAATGGGAGAACACTACAGCAGTAAGCCTGCCACCCCACCTCCATCAGTGCAAGTGCAGCGCTACAGGGAGCACCTAGGGAAGGAAGCCCGGAGCACATGCAGCTCAAAACACATTTAAGACTTGCGTCATGCTCCACTGCAGTGTAAGGAAAAACTGCCAAGGGCAAAGACCACACCATTTAGCTGAATAACAGGACACCAGACCCAGTGAAGGAGAGAGGCAACCCGGTAACTGTTAAATCAGCACTAGAACTGGCAGCTCAAGCCCTGGCAGGCAGTGAGTTATCTCCCTCCTCCCACCAAATGAGTACGGGAAGTGGGAAATCATATCGCTTGTTTGCATAATTGGGGTAGTTATTTCAGTTGGTTTTGAGGCTTCGATCTCTTTTGAATCCCGCAAAACAATAATTTGTTTTGACTTGCTGACCTTCTAGTCGCATTCCCTGGTGAGATGGCAAAAATAAATGACGCTGTTCCTGCACAACTGTGAGGGGGGGGGGGGGGGGCAGAGATCTGGCTCCAGTCCCTGATAGGCCTCTAGAACTCTATGGCTGATGTGACCCAGTAGATGGTAACCATCGTAATATATAGCTTCAGGAAACCACAGGGCTCACCCAGAAATTGGCGTTTCATTACATTCAACGCTTTATTTTGATTCATTTTATTTTGAATTGCCATGGTTTTTTGTTCACTTCAGAAATGAGGTTTTCATGTTGGAAAAAAATTCTTTAGATGTGGTGAAATATCTTTACAGACAGGTTTTCCTATGGCTTGTCCTTCATATTAAGATTAAAACTTTGCTCAGTGAAATTTTCCCCATGTACTCATGAAGTGTAGGGAATATTAGGGTTTGAATGATAATACTTTTAATATGGCTCCAGTCCTGTTCTTAAACATTTTCATAGACAAATAAAATGATGAGAAAGAAACAGGCACAGCAATGTATTTTTCTTCTCTTTAAAAAATGTATCATACAAATGACACTCCACACAGGATCACCCTAAACGGTGCCAAGCAGATGGAAGAAGTACTAAGGAATGCTAGAAAGTTACAAAGTGATGAGGATGGGAAAATGTGGTCATTAAGACGAGATCTTTCAAGAGAAGACAGAGAGAAGCTGAAACTGAACCTCGCTGAGGCAAAACGTTTAAATGAGAGCAGGAATGAAGAAGAAATCAATTCTTTTTTCTACAAAGTGTTAGGGGTAGGCAGACCAGTAAAGTGGTACATAAAGGCAAACCAACAAAATCAATAGAGAGAGGGGGAGTGAAGAATAAGGAGAGGGGGAACAAGTTCCTGAAGATTGCATACACCAACATAGATGGAGTAAGATCGAAGATATTGGAGTTAAGTGATGTAATACAAATGCAGACACCAGACATTGTTGCACTCACGGAGACAAAACTTGAAGATGATATTTTAAATGAGGTCATATTCCCAAGGGGCTACTCAATTTGGAGAAGGGACAGAAAAATTAGGAAAGGCGGTGGCGTTGCTGTGCTGGTGAAAGAACACATAAAGGTGAAGGAAATAATGACTGCCAATCCACAAGAGGTTGACATAATAGCACTAGAGATCTGCCATGAAGATGATAAACTAATGGTCATAAATGCATATAGTCCACCACCAAGCAGCACATGGTCAAAGGAGGAGCTAGATAGTAAACGAGAAGGTCTTATAACAATAATGAGAGAGATTATAGCGAGAGCGGATAACGATAGGTCACGACTGTTGATAGTTGGTGACTTCAACTTGAAATCCATAGACTGGGAAGCATATGAAGCTAAAACAGAAGATTTTTGGACCTGTAAATTTGTAGACCTCATCCTGGAAACATTCTTGTATCAACATGTTAAACAAGCTACGAGGATGAGGGAAGGGGACGTTCCCTCCATGCTAGATTTGATATTTACCAGGAAGGAGGAAGAAGTATTTGACATTCAGTACCTTCCTCCCTTGGGTAAAAGTGACCATGTCTTTTTGGGAATAAAGTATGCAATGCGTTATAATCTGGAAGAAAATAAGGAGGATGAAGCAGTTGAAAAACCTGACTTCAAGAGAGGACATTATGGCAACCTTAGAAATTTTTTTAGTGAGTATAATTGGACAGACTTGTTGCTAGGCAAGGAAGTGAATGAGATGTATGTCAAGTTTTGTGAAATATATGATAAAGGCACAAACAAATTTATACCAAAACAGAGATGCAGAACTAGGAAACAGGATTGGTTCAATAGGAATTGCGAGAGGGCCAGAGACCAAAAGACACAAAATGGAATCAATACAGGAAGAGGCCAAACCCCCAAACATACAAACGATACAAAGATGCAAGAAACAACTACACAGCAGTGAGGAGAGAGGCAGAAAGAAATTTTGAAAAAGGGATTGCAGACAAATGTAAAACAGAACCAGGTCTATTCTATAAATTCATAAACAACAAATTGCAGGTAAAGGATAATATTCAGAGGTTGATAATGGGAAATAGATTCACGGAAAATGAAAAGGAAATGTGTGAAACACTAAACGAAAAGTTCCAAAGTGTGTTTGTACAAAATGAAATCTTTAGGGAACCAGACACAATAAGAATTCCAGAGAACAACATAGAGCACATAGAGGTGACTAGAGACGAAGTGGAAAAAATGCTCAAGGAGCTAAGTAAGAACAAGGCAGTTGGTCCAGATGGAGTTTCACCATGGGTTCTGAGAGAGTGTGCACCTGAGCTCAGCATTCCACTTCAGCTGATTTTTCAGGCATCCCTGTTTACAGGAGTTGTAGCTGATGTGTGGAAAAAGGCTAACATAGTTCCAATCTACAAAAGTGGAAGCAGGGAAGACCCCCTTAATTATAGACCTGTATCATTGACAAGTGTAATAGTCAAAATATTGGAAAAAATAATTAAAACTAAATGGGTAGAACACCTGGAGAGAAATGATATAATATCAGACCGACAGTATGGTTTTCGATCTGGAAGATCCTGTGTAACGAACTTACTCAGTTTTTATGATCGAGCAACAGAGATTTTACAGGAAAGAGATGGTTGGGTTGACTGCATCTATCTGGACCTAAAAAAGGCTTTCGACAGAGTTCCCCATAAGAGGTTGTTCTGGAAACTGGAACATATTGGAGGGGTGACGGGTAAGCTACTAACATGGATGAAAAATTTCCTAACTGACAGAAAAATGAGGGCCGTAATCAGAGGCAAGGTATCGGATTGGAGGAATGTCACGAGTGGAGTACCACAGGGTTCAGTTCTTGCACCGGTAATGTTCATTGTCTACATAAACGATCTACCAGAGGGATTACAGAATTACATGAACATGTTTGCTGATGATGCTAAGATAATAGGGAAGATAAGAAACCTAGATGATTGTCATGCCCTTCAAGAAGACCTGGACAAAATAAGTATTTGGAGCAACACTTGGCAAATGGAATTTAATGTGAATAAATGCCATGTTATGGAATGTGGAATTGGTGAACATAGACCCCACACAACCTATAAATTATGTGAGAAATCTTTAAAGAATTCTGATAAAGAAAGGGATCTAGGGGTGGTTTTAGATAGAAAACTGTCACCTGAGGACCACATCAAGAACATTGTGCGAGGAGCCTATGCTACACTTTCTAACCTAAGAATTGCTTTTAAATACATGGATGGAGAAATACTAAAGAAATTGTTCACGACTTTTATTAGACCAAAGCTGGAATATGCAGCGGTTGTATGGTGCCCTTATCTTAAGAAGCACATCAACAAACTGGAAAAGGTGCAACGACATGCCACTAAGTGGCTCCCAGAAATGAAGGACAAGAGCTATGAGGAGAGGTTAGAGGCATTAAATATGCAAAAACTAGAAGATAGAAGAAAAAGAGGCGATATGATCACTACGTACAAAATAGTAACAGGAATTGATAAAATCGACAGGGAAGATTTCCTGAGACCTGGAACTTCAAGAACAAGAGGTCATAGATTTAAACTAGCTAAACACAGATGCCGAAGAAACGTAAGAAAATTCACCTTCGCAAATAGAGTGGTAGACGGTTGGAACAAGTTAAGTGAGAAGGTGGTGGAGGCCAAAACCGTCAGTAGTTTCAAAGCGTTATATGACAAAGAGTGCTGGGAAGACGGGACACCACGAGCGTAGCTCTCATCCTGTAACTACACTTAGGTAATTACACTTAGGTAATTACAGACAACTATATGCTTTCCAGACACAACTTATCCGGATATGCCTGTTATTTGTTTTGAGTTTGTCCAAATTAAAATGTGTGATAAACTGTGAGAAGAGCAACCCAAATAAAAACGTGCAATAAAGTGGTGAAGCTAATGCGTGGCTGGCATTGCTGCCTGGTAGTGGGGAGAGGAAGGGAAAGATGGGCCTAGCTTGCCTACTGACCATATTGGCCACCACCTGAGTTTCTCCTACCCATTTGATGTTACAGATTCATGTTTAAGTATTTTGTCTTGTGGATCATTCATTCCCGTGATTTCGTATGAATATACTGTACTGTATCAGCAAAATTTAGGAACTTCCATGCACTATGTCGGCTCCAAATGCACACATTTTGCCAGTGAAAGCTTCTACAAGTGGGGTAACTAAGAGAAAGAGGTCAGTGCTGACATATGAGAAGAAAGTTGAGCTAATTAAGAAGGTGGAGAGTGGAATCCCGAGAAGTGGTGTGTGTGCTGAATATCAAGTTAGCAGGACTACACTTTCAGACATTACTATGGCTGAATCTACCAAAAGTGAAAGTGATAAAGCCACATGTAATAGAAAAGTAGCAAACAAAGCAAAGGTGGAGAGTGCTGATGATGCCGTGTGCCAGCTGTACAAGTAAAGCATGAGGACGAGTAAGCCAGTAGCAGAGTGCCTGCTCATGAAAAAAAAATTCACAAATCAATGAAAATTCCTGAGCAGTGTTTTTATACTGATGGATGGGTCAGAAGTTTTAAATTTAGTATTGCATTAAGTACATTAGAGCAATTGGGGAAAGGCAATCAGCTGATGCTAGTCATGCAGAAGAATATTTAAGTAAATTTGCAGAGTTGGTGCAGGAAGAAAATTTATTTCCTGATTAAATTTATAATGCAAAGGAGACTTGGTTTGTGCTGTTGTATATTATCCACAGACACCATAGCTGATAACTGCTCATAATTGGTGAGCACAAACAAAATACTGTAGAATTTTTGCTATACAATTGTTGAATTTTCCCCCCTTAGATTTTCAGGTGATTTTCATCTCATTTTAGTTCCATGTTAATAAGAAAGGATTCCAAAGACACCTATCTCCTGCCCAACTGCCACTTTAGGTCTTCTGTGTGGTGCCACTTTGGTATGAAGGTGATAGGTGATCCACGTCCCAGTCATATAAATTGCCTACCACCATATCGTGGATAAATGTACCCAGATAACATCCTGACATTTATTCTAACCTTAAAATTCATCGGCTTACTATTTGGGGTTTCCTGCTTTTGTTAAAAAAAAAATTACCCATAAAGATGTCACAGTTGTTTGGTCTAAAGAGAAACACTAAAAATCTTTCTTTTCATATGCCTATACTGTACAGTATTTATTTATTCAGCTTTGCATCTTCATGCATGTACTGAAGCATACATCCTCACCAGGGCTCCACTTGATGGACTAACTCATCTATAGAGAGGTTTGGTTGCTTCATTGTAAACAAAGTTGGTCTCCATCCAGGCAGTGTGACCAACAGTTACAACACTCTTGTTATTTATTATTATTGATTCTTGAAGCCATGGGTTTCAAAAATGACTTTTAATCAACTGTCAGTTCCTGTCACCTCTTTGACTTCTGTCTATTGGCTTTTGTATGTTTAATGCCTGCAGCCTCTCCTCAAAGTTTTTTGCTGTAGGTTCAAGACATTTAGTAACATGTCTTGATACCTCCATAGACTACACACAACCTACAAATGATGTGAAAAATCTTTAAAAAATTCTGATAAAGAAAGAGATCTAGGGTGGTTCTAGATAGACAACTATCACCTGAGGACCACATAAAGAACATTGGGCAAGGAGCCTATGCTACACTTTCCACTTTCAGAACTGATTTTAAATACATGGATGGTGAAATACTAAAGAAATTGTTCACGACCTTTGTTAGACCAAAGCTGGAATATGCAGCGGTTGTGCGGTGGCCCTATCTTAAGAAGCACATCAACAAACTGGAAAGTACTAAGTATTATATACAGTACTTTCTACATTTCTTGTCATCTAAATTTTTACATTTCTTTGTTAATGTGTTTACTCATGTCTCTTATGTTCCTTGTTTCTATTTAGTGTTGGCCCCATTCACCTTAAATTACTATTTTACTTTATGTTCTGTTATGTTCCAGAGAAAATGTTATGAGAGAGAGTTCAATTGCTTTTCTAAACTACCCCTTGTATTTCCATTCTGTTATTAATGTAAATAAACTACTGTACTATTGCTACATCTACTGACTCCATACTGTATTAGTCTATGTCTGTCATCCTCAATCGACACCTTTTTGCATTCATTTGTTATTTTCCATGAACGATCTCATTTTGTTAACTTCTCCTTTAGCAGTAAGTGTTTTCCCCTCACACTTAGTTAAATCCTTAACTGTAGCCTCTGTTCACCCAACACCCCTGTTCAATCTGTTACCTGCGGCAGGTGGCTACAGGTAACGGATCTCCCAATCCTGAGCACTCCAGGTGCAAACTTTGTGAGCAGGAACTGGGGCATGATCTCCCACACTATATCACTGAGTGTGCAGTTATCAGACCATTCAGACCCATTGGCATGAGGTACCTGGAGCTTTACAATTGCTTTATTCACTCTCGTGCTCTCATAATGCACCCAAAATTTGCCAGTACAGGCTACTAAATATATGGCCCTGTATGACTAACCATCCTGTAAGATGGGGTCTTTTAGTATCACTGCTACCTTATTCACTCGTATGTTCATGATGATATCCTCATAATGCACCCAGAGTTTGCCAATGCAGACTACATATCACATGCCATTATATAACTAATCATCCTGTGTGATGGGAATTATAGCATCATGTAACTAGTTTTTTGACACACTGTACTCCCCTTCATATAGTCTAGGGTAGCTGCACAAATGCAGATGTACCTAATGTGTTGATAAAAAAAAAAAATCTGTTCACCCAGCAGTGAATGGGTACCTGGTTGTTAAACGATTTGGCAGGTCATATTCAGGGAAAAAATAATATTAAGAGACATGTGCAAAGACATGCAAATAAATGGCTCCCGAAACTGAAGGACAAGAGCTATGAGGAGAGGTTAGAGGCATCAAATATGCCAAAACATGAAGATTTAAGATAAAGACCCAATATGATCACTACATAAACAATAGTTAAAAGAATCAATAAATTAATATGGAAGAATTCCTGAGACCTGGAACTTCAAGAACAAGAGGTTCTTTAAGATTTAAACTTAACTAAACAAAGCTGCTGAAGAAATAAAAGAAAATTCACTTTTGCAAACAGAATGGTAGACAGTTGGAACAAGTTAGGTGAGAAAGTGGTGGAGGCCAAAACCGTCACTAGTTT
>WNGS01000009.1:2665988-2677027 GCA_020271785.1 Procambarus virginalis
AAAAAAAATCTACAAAAGTAGAACAAAAGACTCATGAAGGATAACAAAACATAAAAAAATATCAATGTGTTGCATCAGAATAAAGAGAGTGTTACAAAAGTGAAGTAAATACACTACAGTAGTTGATAAGTAGGCGAGTTCCTGCTGTAAATGCAGATATCTCAAACTAAAACACCCACAAAATGTAAAAAAAAATGGCCCGCTATGAGTAGCCTCATCTCATAAGTATGGCACACTTCCATACAGCCAAGATATTTTTATCATTTTCCATAGCCTTAATAATTTCTTTTTTTCTATTTTCTTTATCTTTTCCTGCTTTCTGATTTTTTCTGATTTTTAACTTTCCAAGTGTAATACAGATGTCAGCAAGCACATCCCTATTTTACTACAGTACTTATTTCATATTACAAGAACATCTAGCCTTGCTTCACTCTCAAACTCTTCCCTACAAGCACCAAACACCTCTTAATCAAGAAAGCAGTATACTGTACTGTACTGTAAGAGCTCGGTAATTCCAATTTCAGCAACCCAAATCGCACAATAGTTCAAATGAATTAACTTTTGATATTTTTACCCTTTTTGACCTTTTGACCTAAATGAGAATTTGGATTAAAAGGTCATATCAAATGAGAAACCTGAATAAATTCAAGTTCAAATTCTTGACTTCTCAACTTGAATAGAAATTTGGGTTATTACAATTTCTGCCAAACGAGAAACCTCATATTCAAATTTGTTCCTTTTTGGATATTCTCGGTAAAAAAAAGTTTGTTAACTCGAATGTTCGGCTAACTTAAATGAGGGTGGGCTCCATATGATTCCCATTACCAAGCATATGTAGTACATGACTAAGATATGTACAACTCTCAAACAATTCCAAACAGTTGTGTATGAAACAGGAGAGAAGTCTTCTGAATGAATTACAAGAATAGATTAAATTAATGTATGAATGCAAAACTAAAAACTAAATATTTCTTATAGGAGTAAGAGTTTTGCTAACATATTGTGTCTTTGCAAAGAAGTGATGGGTAAAGAAGTAAGAATTATGATGTAATGTGTATATAAAGTCAAAGACAGTCTTGAGACTACAGGTTTGAGAAGCAATATTTACTCAAATTAAATGAGCTAGAACAAACAGCTAACCGAGAGAATATGTGTAGCAGAAAGGTCATATGTGCTTAAAGATGACAGAAACAGGCAGTTATGGAGGTGTCTACAAGGAGTTTATAAGGGGATACCCTAAAACTGGATACAACAAAATGTATGTAGGTAACCACATATATCTTTAATTATAATAGCAATAACTTGATTACGTTTATACAATGTGCCAATGCCATTGGATACATATTTATGCAGGTGTTACATTACACTTTAAAGAGAATCCACATGAATGTCAACATACTATGCTTGGTATTCACATAACATAGTTCAACAGGTGCACAATCAGCCGCACAATCCGCCACATACACTGTAATCAATTAAATTGCAGCAATGCACTTATCACTTGAGGAATGTTACTTGGTCTATTATTATTAAGACGGTAATGACTGTCAATAAAACTATCAGACGACATCTTTGAAACAAGAACCAAAATCAATTTCCTCTGAAATTATGGAGACCTGAAGAATACTAAAAGAGCAAAGATTTAGAAAGCAACAAAAGATTTCTCTCATTTTCAGAGAATATTTTGTGAAGAAAACCCAAAAACCCAATACCATGCATACCATTATTTCATGCACTGGAAAATATTGTAATTAAGCAAAATTCTGATAATCAAACTTGTACAGTACAGAATATACATATATACATATACATATACATATACATATATATATATATATATATATTATATATATATATATATATATATATATATATATATATATATTATACTATTGACATTTGAATGCTAAATATAATCACAATGAAAATTATTTGCAGATAAGCATATTTAGCCAATTTACATCTATTACAATGCATTATTAAACTCACATTGAGAAAGGTTTGATTTTCAGAATAGCTATGCAACTGTATCAAGCAAATAGGGCTTATGAAACCCTTAAATAACAAACACATTACTCACCAGTGCTGGGTCCAGGGAGGAGGCAAGACTAGAGTTTGAACAAGAGTGTGGGGGGAGGATATCCATGTGTGGATGTTCGCCACCACTGCTAGCATCCCCCATGTCACTCCCTGGCCCACTCTCTAACCCCCAGTCTTCCTCGTCCTCTTCTATAGAGATATCTTCTTTGACAATCTGTGTGCATACAATTTGTCAGTACAGGATTTGTGATTGTTGATGTTAAAACATTTAATATGATCTCCTGTAGAGTTCAATATAGAATGACCAGTTTCATATACCACTGTATGAACATCTGACTTGTTAACACACTCACCACTTCATCATCTGGTTTTGCTGAACTTGGTGGTCTCCAAGATGGACCCGGCAAAGGATCAGATTCATCACGATTCCTGTCTTGACAGTTAATTTCTAAAGGGACCATAGGCACTGGAGAACGTGGTGGCTGTGGCGTATGTGGGGGCTGAGGTGTACTTGATATATGCTTAATGTCCTCTGGTGAATTTTCCTTGTTACCGTAGTGAGGCTGATCCGGCGAAACAGAATGAGGTGCACATTCATTCTGTGCATTATCAGATTGTGACACAGAAGATGAGGAGGATTTTTGTGACAAGTCATATGGACTGTTAGGTTCTTGAGGTGACAAATTACTATACATAAGGCCAATCCCAGAAGACATATATTCAGATTCTCGAGTTCGTTTTCTCTTTGGTGGAGGGCTGACTGAAGGATCTGGGGGAGGTCTGGGAGTCGGGACCTCTCTTGACGATCTGTCTGCTTTTCTAAGCTGGATGGGATCATCTGGGACGGCTAGACCTTTGACTTGCAGTCCCTCTGCAGTCTTAATTAGTGACGCTAGATTGTGATGGGGCACATTTACTTCTCCTCGGTACATAAAATCTAATAATGCCTCCAAGTCTCTGGCAGTTACATCTTTCATAAATACTATGGGATGTTTACAAGGATTCTTTGTGAACATTTCTTTAAAGTAATCACTACATGTTGACAGCACAAATTTGTGAGCTGGGTATTGTTTTCCACCACATGCTAGTGTCACATCGATGAATACTTCCTGTAAAGAAAATGAGAAAAATATTGATATTATACTAAAGATTGGAAATAAAAAAGGTGCCCTCACTAATTTTTAGACAACAGTAAATTAAATTTTCTATCGAACTAGCAGCTTAAAATCTTGGCTGGATTACTGTGGTCATTAACATGATAAAAGTATTTATTCTGCAATTAACGAGTTCATGCCCTTAACTAAAATATATAAGACGTGTATAAATTTTAGGTGCTACGATTAAAAAATTATGTACAATAAAATGCATATAAAGCAAATATGGATCTTAATATCTAGGTGAACGAATGACAAATTTTCAAAAGTACTCACACACACGAGCTACCATTTGTCTTCTGCATCTACAACATTTGCCTCTTATGAGCACGAATGATGAGCGCACTAATAAATATCTCCGCTGTACTATAATACAATTTTTATATAAAAAAGTGAAAAGTGTTAAACTCCAGATGGATTCAGTTGAATTAGTCAGGCCGAGCAAGAGTCCAGTGTGCATATTTCCCAATTTATAAGTAGCATACTTGTAAATTTTTTACATATTTGGTGAAAAGCCATATAGGTACTCATTGTTCATGGCAGATTTATCGGCTTTCTTCCACTTATACAGTACAATATCTGTATTTCTGAAGCATTTTATATACAATACATATATGACTAGCTATGGTACCTAGCAGTGCCCAGGTTGACCCTAAAATGTAGCACCACTCAAATGTTGGGAGCCCCAGCAGTGCAAATCTGCCATCAGAACATGCATTTTGGTATGTCTTCTCACTGACTTTTGATCCATAATGGGAGAGGGGGGGTGGACCCCAATCTCCTGTATGACCATCCCTGTACACTCACGTTTCACCCTGCAGTTTAGTGAGGCTAGCCCTAAGCATTTGGCCTCCAACCTTGGCCATCTAAACTAACAGACATCCTCTTTTATAGATATAAATATATGCTTTCCCTATGTAGGCAGTGGATCGAGGGAGGATTTCTCCCAGATAGTTGAATACTATAATGAACAGATGATAAAAGTCTATGGACTTGGCCCTGAACATTTAATCTCCACTGAATTTATGAACAGGAGGCACAGGGGGGGGGGGGCCAACCCCCAACCCTTTATGACCATTCTCCTACACCTACAAGTCACCTGGCAAAATTTGGTGAGACTAGTCCCAAACTGCTAGCCTCCAGCCTTGAATAAAAACATTCTCTTTTACGGTGGATGCTCTTTGGGTGGATCTGGTTTCTCTGGTTCCCTGTTCCACGCCTTCTGTGTCTCAAGTTGTCCGCAGTGTCATCAAGTCCAGCTAGCCTGCAATCTACCATCCTGCCCACGACTTTCGGAAGTATGCTGCTCTTGCAGGGGATTTTGGCAACATAACTTGGGAAGACATTTAGGCACGGGGGTTTTGGAGGTCGAACAGGGTCCTGGGTTCCTTGCCGGCCATGTGTGGCTTTGGGGCACCTGTCGCGGCCGTGTGTGGCTTTGGGGCACCTGTCACGGCCATGTGTGGCTTTGGGGCACCTGTCGCAGCCGTGTGTGGCTTTGGGGCACCTGTCGCAGCCGTGTGTGGCTTTGGGGCACCTGTCGCAGCCGTGTGTGGCTTTGGGGCACTTGTCGCGGCCGTCTGTCTCTTCTTTGTCTTGAGATCTGCGGTGCTGCCGCCTCCTGGGTACGTCACTCTTTTTACTTATCTTTGGGTAGTTAACTTCAGGGAGCCAACAGGGCTCCCCACAGAAAATTTGCGCTGAATATAATTCAATGGGGGGGGGATGCAAACAAGCAGAAGTGCTAGCTGCATGAAGGGTTGCTTGTTTGGTTTCTTTTTAGAGGAGTTATAGTTTTTTTTATCTTTTTGGATGTAGATTGCACAGGTTAATCAGACAGTAGTATGTTTTTATTTGCCTACCTTTCTGGGTCCTTCCTCGGTCGATGGCAATCATGACATACTGTACTTTAAATTTAAAGTGCTCAAAGGCCATTCATTGCTCTCTGCACCTCTCTGAGGGGGGCCAGGTTCTGGCTCATGGTTCCCGGTAGGCATAAGAATGCATGTGACTGATGACCCCAAACTAATATAGCACACATCAGTTCGGATAGCTTCAGAGAGCATCTGGGGCTCACCCAGAAAATGCTGTTTCATTACATTTAACGCTGGCCTTTTCACCAATTATTCAAACAGTCTAAAAAAAAATTTTACTCACACAAAAGATTTTTTAATGGGTTGCTGATATACAGTACATTTGAAGATAATTATATATAAGTCTAGACATACCTATTAAAGCAGGAAGAGCAGTCTACATATAAGTATTCTGACTTATGGGAAACTGTACATATAAAGCAATGTACAGTAATTAAACTGGACATATTTAAAGTGGAGCTGATTAAGGGAGGTATCCCTGAATCCTATCTTGAGGTTATCTTGAGATGATTTTGGGGCTTTTTTAGTGTCCCTGCGGCCCGGTCCTTGACCAAGCCTCCACCCCCAGGAAGCAGCCCGTGACAGCTAACTAACACCCAGGTACCTATTTTATTTTACTGCTAGGTAACAGGGGCATAGGGCGAAAGAAACTCTGCCCATTGTTTCTCGCCGGCACCTGGGATCAAACCCAGGACCACAGGATCACAAGTCCAGCGTGCTGTCCGCTCGGCCGACCGGCTCCCCGGATCCTAGGACACGTGCATCACATAATACAAACAGTATTATGAGTGCTCTTTAAAAAATATGTCACTTGCTATCCATCTGTACATATACAGTACACTATAATATTTCAAAATACAGTATATACAGTACTGTATTATGTAAACACTCAATAGAAATCCAAGACCAAATGTGGAGCCTGAAGGATAAGTTTAACTCTAGCTAAACTAACACAGCTGCAATTATAGTGAGCACTGATTTCTGTTTTAATACAGTTGCAATAGATGTTGAATTGTACTTGGTTATATTTTGTATTTTGTACATGGAGAAACTTTAGGTGGATAAGTTTAAAATAATTCACTTGATTAATGATTGCAGTTGTTTGAGAAGGAATTAACAAGATACTGAACAAGTTGAAAAAGTTCTCATACTGTACAAGTAATACAGTACTGTACAAGTATTTAAAATTATCAATGTTATAAAATAATAATATTATACAATGAATTATATGAAAATGTAAATTAAATTAATGCCAATTTTCCCAATTAAGGTGTATCAACTCCATCAGAAATGCTGTAGCAGTTACTTCCATCTCAACAGTAATTAGAGGTGCTACAAATAACATCCACACATGGATGTCATTTGTAATTGCAGACATTTACATCCATGTCATTCTAACATGGATGAAAAAGTTTCTAACTGAAAGAAAAATGAGGGCAGTAATTAGAAGTTTCTGATAGAAAAATGAGGGCAGTAATTAGAAGTTTCTGATAGAAAAATGAGGGCAGTAATTAGAAGTTTCTGATAGAAAAATGAGGGCAGTAATTAGAAGTTTCTGATAGAAAATGAGGGCAGTAATTAGAAGTTTCTGATAGAAAAATGAGGGCAGTAATTAGAAGTTTCTGATAGAAAAATGAGGGCAGTAATTAGAGGCAATGTATCAAACTAGAGAAATGTCAAGTGGAGTACCACAGGGTTCAGTTCTTGTACCGGTAATGTTCATTGTCTACATAAACGATCTACCAGATGGAATACAGAATTATATGAACATGTTTGCTGATGATGCTAAGATAATAGGA
Source organism: Procambarus virginalis (assembly GCA_020271785.1). Classification (NCBI taxonomy): domain Eukaryota; kingdom Metazoa; phylum Arthropoda; class Malacostraca; order Decapoda; family Cambaridae; genus Procambarus; species Procambarus virginalis. The sequence continues at coordinate 2,672,856 of WNGS01000009.1, forward strand.
AAGATAAGAAACTTAGATGATTGTCATGCCCTTCAAGAAGACCTGGCCAAAATAAGTATATGGAGCACAACTAAGCAAATGGAATTTAATGTGAATAAATGCCATGTTATGGAATATGGAATAGGAGAACATAAACCTCACACAACCTATAAATTATGTGATAAATCTTAAAAAAATTATGATAAAGAAAGAGATCTAGGGGTGGTTCTAGATAGAAAACTATCACTTGAAGACCACATAAAGAACATTGTGTGAACATTATGCTACATGTTCTAAATTCAGAATTGCTTTTAAATACATGGATGGCAAAATACTAAAGAAATTGTTCAGACTTTTGTTAGACTAAAGTGGTTGTGTGGTGCCCATATCTTAAAAGCACATCAACAAACTGGAAAAGGTGCAAAGCCATGCCACTAAGTGGCTCCCAAAACTGAAGGACAAGAGCTACAAGGAGAGGTTAGAGGCATTAAATATGCAAAAACTAGAAGGTAGAAGAAAAAGAGGCGATATGATCACTATGTACAAAATAGTAAAAGGAATCAATAAAATTGATAGGGAAGAATTCCTGAGACCTGTAACTTCAAGAACAAGAAGTCATTGATTTAAACTAGCTAAACAAAGCTGCCGAAAAAATATAAAAATCCACTTTCGCAAATAGAGTGGGAGACAGTGCGAACAAGTCAGGGGAGAAGGTGGTGGAGGCCAAAACCGTCAGTAATATGAAAGCGCTATATGACTAAGAGTACTGGGAAGATGGGACACCATGAGTGTAGCTCTCATTCTGTAACTACACTTAGGTAATTACACATTTCCATGGATCAAGCAGTTTCCCTCAACAAATCAACAAGCAGCACTGGTCCAACCGAGTAAGACAGACAGAGACATAAGGCCATCTGACCATAACATCGACATCATTCAACATAGCATAGCCAGTTGCAAAAGCTCTTCTGATCTGCCTCAACCTTTCTCTCCCATCAGACAAGACTTGGTTAAGGCCACCAGCTGTGACCAGACTCTTTTTGCCATCTGCGCTCTACAGCTTCACAATCCAACTTACCCTGTCATACCATACAGAAACCACCACTGTAACCATTGTAGCAAATATATATATTGATATCCATATATTTAATAATTAATAGTTCATTGTGTCAGAGGACAGGCGGCCAATTTATACATGCAGTTCATGTTAGCCTCCCCCTCCGAGTCAAATTACTGACCCCCCCCCTCCCCACAGGATGCAACTCCACAATAAGCTGACTAATTCCTTGGAACCTGTTTACTGCTAAGTGGACAGGAGCATTAGGTGATAGGAAATGTAGCGAACCATTTCTGTCCTGCCTGGGATTCGAACCCAGAATTCTCGATTGTGATTCAAGAACGAACCCAACTGTACTAGCAGGACTTTAAATTTTGTGTTTACTTCCCTATCAGGGTACATAAGTGTTTAAACAACTTTGGTCTGTAGACCAAACAGAACGAGTTTATCAACTCTTTTTTTCTGTAATTTAGACTATTATTTAGATTTTGTTCTGTTTCTTGCATTACTAGAGCCTTTTTCAACCTTGCATTATTTGACATTGTGTAATTCACTTCACTTGTTTAGTATATGAAATGTAGACAAATACCTGTGCCCCTCACTACTGTTACTGTACCAAAATCAAAGACAATGTTCTGGGAAGCATGACAAGTGCAGTGTCTCACCTGGTCCCTGAGTATCGTGAGGATGTCTGCGAAGGTGGACTTGTGATTGTTCCACTTTAGCGACAGCAGCTCGTCCGTCATTGTGTTTATTCTGAAAGTAAAACATTATATAAGTGAAACTCATTAAACAGTAATCTATATGACTCCCTCATCTGAACATTTCTCCACGATTACAGAATAATTAATTATTTATTCATTTACATTAATTCATTTGTTTACACAGTTATACTCATATCAGTCGATCCATTCTGTTTATTAGATTTGTTATGCATAAAAAGTTATGCAGTTGCACATTGCTCATTTAGCTTAGTTACAGTGGAGGTGAACTGTTTATAATAAACAAAGTTGGAATATTTAACTAAGGTAATAGATGAGGCATCTCTGTGAATGAATTAAAGACATAATTTCATGAATATTTATGATATAATTATCTGATGGTTTTTGCCAGGAAATGTCCTCTGTGGGAAAGCGTATAATCTATGTTTAGTAAACCCTCAACGATGTGATTGTAAAAGCATTTAGTTTTCTCTAAAGAAGGACTCCCGTATGCCCTTTGGAAGGTTAGTTGAAGCTGTCTGTGCCTTCACCTCTTTGACAATCACTCCCATTTGGATTGAACAATAGAGCGACAGTCTGGCTTCTTGCAGGTTTGCGTTCAATTTCCGACCATCCAAGCTGGGTACCATTCCTTTCCTCCTTCCCATCCCAAATCCTTGCCCCTCAATCCCTTCATAGCCCATCCAAGTGCTGTACAGTCATAATGGTTTAATGCTTTCTCCTGATAATTACCTTACCTTCACTTCATTGTTAATAATTTTGGCTTAATTTCAGCTACAATTAAGTTCCTTTAGGAGTTTGCACCATCTACAGAAGATCTTATCAGATACTATAGTTTGTACCATCTACAGAAGATCTTATCAGATACTATAGTTTGTACCATCTACAGAAGATCTTATCAGATACTATAGTTTGTACCATCTACAGAAGATCTTATCAGATACTATAGTTTGCACCATCTACAGAAGATCTTATCAGATACTATCTTTGTCAGCAAAACTATTCACATATGCCTTACATCATTAAAGTTTACAGATAGTCCAATCATCAATGTTTAAGGAATGTCCATGTACGTATAGTATATTTTAAACGGGATGATAAATTACCCAAAAATATTTCCAAGTATCCGAAATTTGAATATTATTATTGCTAGTAAACACACTACCTGTACATCTCTTGCTTTATATCGCATGACCATGTACCATAACTTCGAGTACAATAATGTAATTAAATTACTACCCTTGCAACATTAAAAACTGAGGCAACAACACATGTAATTAGTTCACCACATATGTAAATTGCTCAGCCTTAGTATCTGAATCCTGTGTGGCTGTTACTTGCATGTAAATTATGCTAAACTTGTCAAAACTGTGAATAGACTGTTGATGTATCTTAACAACTTTGTACCACCATGTTGTTAACATGCGAAGTTATATTGTGGGGGGGGGGGGAAGGGATCAGTTCCTGCATCCAGAATGTGGCTCTTCCTGGTAGCTATGTTCTCCACCTTGCCAGGGTGGGTGGGCAGGGGAGTGTGAACCTCCCTGGTAGCCATGTTCTCCACCTTGCTAAGCTGGGTGGGCAGGGGAGTGTGAACCGCCCTGGTAGCTATGTTCTCCACCTTGCCAGGGTGGGTGGGCAGGGGAGTGTAAACCTCCCTGATAGCCATGTTCTCCACTTTGCCAGGGTGGTGGGCAGGGGAGTGTGAACCTCCCTGGTAGCTATGTTCTCTACCTTGCCAGGGGTGGGCAGGGGAGTGTGAACCTCCCTGGTAGCCATGTTCTCCACCTTGCCAGGGGGGGCAGGGGAGTGTGAACCTCCCTGGTAGCCATGTTCTCTACCTTGCCAGGGGTGGGCAGGGGAGTGTGAACCTCCCTGGTAGCTATGTTCTCTACCTTGCCAGGGTGGGCAGGGGAGTGTGAACCTCCCTGGTAGCCATGTTCTCCACCTTGCCAGGGGGGTGGGCAGGGGAGTGTGAACCTCCTGGTAGCCATGTTCTCCACCTTGCCAGGGTGGGTGGGCAGGGGAGTGTGAACCTCCCTGGTAGCCATGTTCTCCACCTTGCCAGGGTGGGTGGGCAGGGGAGTGCCAGGGGCCATGAATGAGATCGTTGCGCCCAAGACAAAAACCTGGTCGCTCAAGGACGGCCAGGTTTACCCAGGCTGCTGCAACCGATCCTGACCCACCTCTCTGTTCCACCTCCCTCCCACCCCCCATAGCCTTGAGAAACCCCCCCCCCCCTTACCCCCACACTTCCAGCAGCCGCTCCTTTTTCCTGTCCCACCTCTCACGTCCCCTTCCTCGTCTGTGTGTCTCCAGGGCAGTGGGGTGGATTGCAAGGTTTACCCTAGGTCACAGATGGGACGGGCTTCTGACATTGCTGCATCATCTCACTTGCATACGAAAGTTGATGA
>WNGS01000009.1:2694611-2706925 GCA_020271785.1 Procambarus virginalis
GCACCTGAACTCTGTCAATAGTCTTTCTATCTCTTCGCCCTTACTTCATTACACACAGAAATCACAATAGCGTGATGCATCAAATGAACTCAGTCGATTAAGGAAGCGTCTGGGATCCTTTCGGATGTAGGTTCAAATCTTCGTCATGGCCTTTGTGGATTTGTTCATTGATGCATCACGTTAGTGTGATTTCTGTGTGTAATGTATAGACATACATTACTGCATACATTATCGTATGTCTGGTATAGACGTATATTACTGTATGATAGAGAAGAATTCCCGAGACCTGAAACTTCGAAGAACAAGAGGTCATAGATTTAAACTAGCTAAACAAAGCTGCCAAAGAATACAAGAAAATTCACTTTCATAAGCAGAGTTACAGACGGTTGCAACAGTACGGGAGAAGGTGGTGGAGGCCGAAACTGTCAGTAGTTTCGAAGCATTATATAATAGAATGATGGAAAAGCAGGTCACCACGAGGGTAGAGCTCTCATCCTGTAACTACACTTAGGTAATAATTACCATGAGTGTAGCTCTCGTCCTGTAACTACACTTAGGTAATTGCATAAATACATAGCAGTAGTTGCTAACTGGTGAGCATCAGCACTGCCTTTGTGATCTTGAAGATGCTTTCAGAATGTTATGTATAGCATATGTCCAACCAATGCTAGAGTATGCAATACCATCATACAGCCCTCACTTCAAAAGGCACGAAATGGAGATCAGTAAAGTACAGTTCAGAGATTTTCTAAATAACTAGTCCCAGAATTGAGGGGGCTGAGATATGGGGACAGACTGAGAAAGTAGAAACAAATGACACTTGAAGAAAGGATATGATCCAGGCCTACAAAACACTCAAGAACAGAAATAAAGATAACAAAACAATTGGGGGGACAAACAGGTGAGCTGGATGAATAGATGGATAACTGGCTGGCTGACAGGCTGATAGATAAATGTCTATGTAGATAATCCATACAACAATAAATGTAGACAGCCACATGACATTCAAAGACCCAATACACCCACACCCACTCCTGACACCCACCACACCCACAACCACATTCCAAGTCTCCCACAACCACTCCTGATACACACACACACACAACCCCACCAGACACCCCCCTCACCCATTCCAGACACCCCTACACCCACTCCATCCACACATAGTATCCGCTTGGATCCTATGTGTGGATCCACACAATCGGATGTTGTACCGATTTTCAAGAAAGGTGATAGAGAGGAGGCACTTAATTATAGACCTGTATCACTGACAAGCATCCCCTGTAAAATACTTGAAAGAATAATTAGGCTATAACTGGTTGCACACCTGGAGAACGTTGGGTTTGTGAACAAACATCAACATGGGTTCTGGAAAGGGAAATTGTGCCTAACAAACCTTTTGGAATTCTATGATAAAATAATGAGCATAAGACAGGACAGGGAAGGTTGAGCAGACTGCATATTTCTGGTCTGCCAAAAAGCCTTTGATACAGTACCGCACATGAGACTGCTGTTCAAACTCCAGAGGCAGGTGGGGGGTGGGAGGAAAGGCCCTAGCATGGATAAGGAACTACCTACAGGAAGGAGCCAAAGAGTTACGGTAAGGGGCGAGAAGTCGGACGGCGAACAGTAATGAGTGGAGTACCTCAAGGATCGGTGCCGAGACCAATTCTATTCTAATATATGTTAACAACATGTTTACAGGAGTAGTCCTACATGTTGATGTTCGCAGATGATGCAAAGTTGATGAGAAGAGTTGTGACAGATGTGGGTTGTAGGATCCTCCAAGAGGACTTGAGCAGGTTGCAGAGATGGTCTGAGAAATGGCTACTGGAGTTCAACACGAACAAATGTAAAGTTATGGAAATGGGACTAGGTGATAGCAGACCAAAGGGACAGTACACAATGAAAGGGAACTGCCTACCTGTGACGACGCGAGAAAGAGACCTGGCTGTGGACGTAACACCTAATCTATCCTTGAGGCACATATAAATAGGATAACGACAGCAGCATATGCTACACTGGCAAAGTTAGAACATCATTCAGAACCTAAGTAGGGAGGCATTTAGGGCACTTTACACTGCCTACGTGAGGCCAGTATTAGAGTACGATGCCTCAACATGAAGTCCCCATCTGAAGAAGCATATAAGGAAACTGGAAAGGTTCAGAAGTTTGCAACGAGACTCGTCCAGAGTTACGAGGTATGGCGTATGAAGAGCGCCTGAAGGAATTGTGCCTTACGACACTAGAGAAAAGAAGGGAGAGGGGGGATATGATAGGAACGTATAAAATACTTAGGGGGATTGACAGAGTGGACATAGATGAAATGTTCACACGTAATAGTAGCAGAACGAGGGGACATGCTGGTGAAAGCTGGAAACTCAGATGAGTCACAGAGATGTTTAGGAAGTTTTCTTTTAGCATCAGAGTAATGGAAAATGGATGCACTTAGCACTTTTGCAGCCCAGCCCGCCAGCCCTCAACTAGGCCGAGTGGGCCCCCAGCGTTTCATGGGAGCGCGCCGTAATTCTGAAAAGTGTATACTCTCTCCAACTTTGTCACCTCAATTCTCGTCTTGGGTTTTCAATTTGGTATCATTGTGTTCGCAATAGAATTCCCTACAGCGACTAAAGACACATAAACTCCAAAAGCCTGGTGTTACCATCCCACACAAACAGAGAAAGTGAGTGCGTGTTACCTGGGAGTGGATAAGAGCGATATAATGTGTACACTCCTTTCACGTTTGTCACCTCAATTCCCGTCCTAGGGCTTTCATTTTGGTATCATTGTGTTCGCAATAGAATTCCCAACAAGAGCATATGCTTATGAAGTAAAAAACCACAGCACGCTCCACCTGCCGACCAGATGAATGTGGCCCGGAAAGAGAGCACTGTGCCATCCCAAGGAGCCTCTCATTACATTAGAGAGCGAGGTAATACTGAAAAGTGTATACTCGTTTCTACTTTGTCATCTCATTTCTCGTCCTAGGTTTTTCAATTTGGTATCATTGCGTTCGCAATAGAATTCTCTACATGACTAAAGACATATAAAGTCCAAAAGCCTGGCGTACCATCCACAATAAACAGAGAAAGTGAGTGCGTGTTACCCGGGAGCACATAAGAGCAATAAAATGTGTATACTCTCTTCACTTTGGACATCTCAATTCTTGTCCTAGGTCTTTCATTTTGGTAACATTGTGTTCGCAATAGAATTCCCTACAAGAGTATATGCAAATATAAAGTCCAAAAGCCAGGCGTACCACCCACAGCAAACAGAGAAAGTGATGGAGCATAATCCCAGTGAGTGCTAATAAAATGGGTATACTGTTCTCAACTTTGTTACCTCAATTCTGGTCCTAGGTCTTTCATTTTGGTATCAATGTATTCGCAATGAAATTCCCTACAAGAGTATATGCATACAATATCCAAAACCGCTGTGCGCCCCTCCCGAAGCCGCCACCAATTTGCCGCCAAAAACGATGCAATGCTGCGTCGTTACCGGGAATGCTTCAACTAAAAAAACGAAGCAATGCTGCGTCGTTCCCATGCGAAAGTGTTAAGGAGCAGGAAGCAAATTCTATTCATAATTTTAAAACTAGGTATGATAGGGAAATAGGACCGGGGTCATTGCTGTAAACATCTGATGGCTCGAAAGGCGGGATCCAAGAGTTGATGCTCGATCCTGCAGACACAAATAGGTGGGTATAAATAGGTGAGCACACACACACGCGTGAAGGTCTTATAACAATAATGAGAGAGATTATAGCGAGAGCGGATAACGATAGATCACGACTGGTTGATACCTGGTGATGGGGTTCTGGGAGTTCTTCTACTCCTCAAGCCCGGCCCGAGGCCAGACTTGACTTGTGAGAGTTTGGTCCACCAGGCTGTTGCTTGGAGCGGCCCTCAGGCCCACATACCCACCACAGCCTGGTTGGTCTGGCACTCCTTGAAGGAAACAATCTAGTTTCCTCTTGAAGATGTCCACGGTTGTTCCTGTAATATTTCGATGCTTGCTGGTAGGACGTTGAACAACCGTGGACCTCTGATGTTCATGCAGTGTTCTCTGATTGTGCCCATGGCACCTCTGCTCTTCACTGGGTCTATTCTGCATTTTCTTCCATGTCATTCACTCCAGTACGTTGTTATTTTACTGTGCAGATTTGGGACCTGTCCCTCCAGTATTTTCCATGTGTATATTATTTGATATCTCTCTCATCTCCTTTCTAGTGAGTACATTTGGAGAGCTTTGAGACGATCCAATAATTTAGGTGCTTTTATCTCGTCTATGCGTGCTGTATATGTTCTCTGTATTCCCTCAATTTCAGCAATCTCTCCTGCTCTGAAGGGGGAAGTGAGTACCAAGCAGTACTCAAGACGGGACAACACAAGTGATTTGAAGAGTACAACCATTGTGATGGGATCTCTGGACTTGAAGATTTTTGTAATACATCACCATCACCGTAATCCATTCTCGTCACCGACTGTTGACAGTCGTGGCTTCAACTTGAAATCCATTGACTGGGAAGCATATGAAGCTAAAACAGAAGATTTTTGGACCTGTAGATTTGTAGACCTCATCCTGGAAACATTCTTGTATCAACATGTTAAACAAGCTACGAGGATGAGGGAAGGGGACATTCCCTCCATGCTAGATTTGATATTTACCAGGAAGGAGGAAGAGATATTTGACATTCAGTAAACATTCAGTACCTTCCTTCCTTGGGTAAAAGTGACCATGTCTTTTTGGGAATAAAGTATGCAATTCGTTATAATCTGGAAGAAAATAAGGAGGTTGAAGCAGTTGAAAAACCTGACTTCAGGAGAGGACATTATAGCCACCTTAGACATTTTTTTAGTGAGTATAATTGGACAGACTTGATGCTAGACAAGGAAGTGAATGAGATGTATGTCAAGTTTTGTGAAATATATGATAAAGGCACAAAAAAATTTATACTAAAACAGAGATGCAGAACTAGGAAACAGGATTGGTTCAACAGAAATTGCGAGAGGGCCAGAGACCAAAAGACATGAAAATGGAATCAACACAGGAAGAGGCCAAACCCCCAAACATACCAGCGATACAAAGATGTGAGGAGAGAGGCAGAAAGAAATTTTGAAAAAGGGATTGCAGACAAATGTAAAACAGAACCAGGTCTATTCTATAAATTCATAAACAACAAATTGCGGGTAAAGGATAATATTCAGAGGTTGAAAATGGGAAATAGATTCACGGAAAATGAAAAGGAAATGTGTGAAACACTAAACGAAAAGTTCCAAAGTGTGTTTGTACAAAATGAAATCTTTAGGGAACCAGACACAATAAGAATTCCAGGGAACAACATAGAGCACATAGAGGTGTCTAGAGATGAAGTGGAAAAAATGCTCAAGGAGCTAAGTAAGAACAAAGCAGTTGGTCCAGATGGAGTTTCACCATGGGTTCTGAGAGAATGTGCACCTGAGCTCAGCATTCCACTTCAACTGATTTTTCAGGCATCCCTGTGTACAGGAGTTGTAGCTGATGTGTGGAAAAAGGCTAACATAGTTCCAATCTACAAAAGTGGAAACAGGGAAGACCCCCTTAATTATAGACCTGTATCATTGACAAGTGTAATAATCAAAATATTGGAAAAAATAATTAAAATTAAATGGGTAGAACACCTGGAGGAAAACGATATAATATCAGACAGACAGTATGGTTTTCGATCTGGAAGATCCTGTGTAATGAACTTGCTCAGTTTTTATGATCAAGCCACAGAGATTTTACAGGAAAGAGATGGTTGGGTTGACTGCATCGATCTGGACCTAAAAAAGGCTTTCGACAGAGTTCCCCATAAGAGGTTGTTCTGGAAACTGGAACATATTGGAGGAGTGACAGGTAAGCTACTAACATGGATGAAAAAATTTCCTAACTGACAGAAAAATGAGGGCCGTAATCAGAGGCAAGGTATCGGATTGGAGGAATGTTACGAGTGGAGTACCACAGGGTTCAGTTCTTGCACCGGTAATGTTCACTGTCTACATAAACGATCTACCAGTGGGAATACAGAATAACATGAACATGTTTGCTGATGATGCTAAGATAATAGGGAAGATAAGAAACCTAGATTATTGTCATGCCCTTCAAGAAGACCTGGATAAAATAAGTATATGGAGCAACACTTGGCAATTGGAATTTAATGTGAATAAATGCCATGTTATGGAATGTGGAATTGGAGAACATAGACCCCACACAACCAATAAATTATATGAGAAATCTTTAAAGAATTCTGACAAAGAAAGGGATCTAGGGGTGGTTCTAGATAGAAAACTGTCACCTGAGGACCACATTAAGAACATTGTGCAAGGAGCCTGTGCTACACTTTCTAACCTCAGAATTGCTTTTAAATACATGGATGGAGAAATACTAAAGAAATTGTTCACGACTTTTATTAGACGAAAGCTGGAATATGCAGCGATTGTATGGTGCCCATATCTTAAGAAGCACATCAACAAACTGGAAAAGGTGCAACGACATGCCACTAAGTGGCTCCCAGAACTGAAGGATCAGAAGAATCAGAAGGAAGAAGGAAGAAGCTACAAGGAGAGGTTGGAGGCATTAAATATGCAAAAACTAGAAGATAGAAGAAAAAGAGGCGATATGATCACTACGTTCAAAATAGTAACAGGAATCGATAAAATTGATAGGGAAGAATTCCTGAGACCCGGAACTTCAAGAACAAGAGGTCATAGATTTAAACTAACGAAACAAAGCTGCCGAAGAACTATACGAAAATTCACTATTGTAAACAGTGTGGTAGACGGTTGGAACAAGTTAAGTGAGAAGGTGGTGGAGGCCAAAACCATCAGTAATTTCAAAGCATTATATGACAAAGAGTGATGGGAAGACGGGACACCACGAGCGTAGCTCTCATCCTGTAACTACACTTAGGTAATTACTTAGGTAATTACACTCACCACATCCCACACTCACCTCAGTAGAGGCAGTAGTTTACCAGTTCTTCCACAGTTCTCTCAGTAGTTCCCTGTAGAAGCAGTCTGCAGAGAAGTTTGACTTTTTATATGGATGGTGAAATACTAAAGAATTTGTTAATGACTTTTGTGAGAATTGGAATATGCAGCAGTTGTATGGTGCCCAAATTTCAAACACACAAACTGGAAAAGGTGCAACGGCATTCTACAAAATGGCTTCTGGAACTAAAAAAACAAGAGTTACGAGGAGAAACTAGAGGCGTTAAACATGCTAAAACTAGAAGATAGAAGAAAAAGAGGTGATATGATCACCACTTACAAAATACTAACAGGAATTGACCAAATTGACAAAGAGGAATTCCTGAAACCAGCAACTTCACGAAAAAGAGGACACAGATTCAAGCTAAGGAAATAAAGATGCCGAAAAAATATAAGACAGTTTTCTTTTGCAAACAGAGTGGTAGAAGGAACAAGCTAAATGAGAAGGTGGTGGAGGCAAAAACTCTCAGTAAGTAGTTTCAAAGCGTTATACGACAAATAGTAATGATTACGAAGACAGGACACCATGAGCATAGCTCTCATCCTGTAACTACACTTAGGTAATTACACACACATCCTAAACCGTCACACACATATACACACCCACGCACACCCCACACCAGCCTACACATATACACACCACACACATCCCTGACAGTCCCTCCCGACTCTCCCCTCTCTCCAACACCCCCTTTCCTGAAACCAGCCACCTCAACACCTCCCATATCCCATGCCTTGAGTCACTGCTACGGTATGACCCAATGCCTGACTGCATTATTTGGCAAAATCTTTGGTAATCTGAATTCTTATTCGGATATGGTGAAAGTTTTTATCCGGCCTCAAAAGCTGCCGGATAACCCAAAGATTCGGAAAAGTGGGCTTTAGGTAAGTGCGCTTATACAGTACAGTATATAAAAGAGACACAACACACAAATATATAAGCAATATTAACAATCATGAAACAACTACATGTCAGTGAGAATGAAGGAGGAAAAAAAAATAGGGGGGTATTGCAGATAAATGCAAATCAGAACTTTGCCTGTTGTGTAAATTAATTAATAATATATTTTGTGTTAATGATAAAATGCCTAAGATTGTGAATGGCAGCAGAGTAACAGAGACTGAAAAGGAAATGTAATTACCTAAGTGTAGTTACAGGATGAGAGCTATGCTCGTGGTGTCCCGTCTTCCCAGCACTCTTTGTCATATAACACTTTGAAACTAGTGACGGTTTTGGCCTCCACCACTTTCTCACCTAACTTGTTCCAACTGTCTACCATTCTGTTTGCAAAAGTGAATTTTCTTTTATTTCTTCAGCAGCTTTGTTTAGTTAAGTTTAAATCTTAAAGAACCTCTTGTTCTTGAAGTTCCAGGTCTCAGGAATTCTTCCATATTAATTTTATTGATTCTTTTAACTATTGTTTATGTAGTGATCATATTGGGTCTTTATCTTAAATCTTCATGTTTTGGCATATTTGATGCCTCTAACCTCTCCTCATAGCTCTTGTCCTTCAGTTTCGGGAGCCATTTATTTGCATGTCTTTGCACATGTCTCTTAATATTATTTTTTCCCTGAATATGACCTGCCAAATCGTTTAACAACCAGGTACCCATTCACTGCTGGGTGAACAGATTTTTTTTTTTTATCAACACATTAGGTACATCTGCATTTGTGCAGCTACCCTAGACTATATGAAGGGGAGTACAGTGTGTCAAAAAACTAGTTACATGATGCTATAAATTCCCATCACACAGGATGATTAGTTATATAATGGCATGTGATATGTAGTCTGCATTGGCAAACTCTGGGTGCATTATGAGGATATCATCATGAACATACGAGTGAATAAGGTAGCAGTGATACTAAAAGACCCCATCTTACAGGATGGTTAGTCATACAGGGCCATATATTTAGTAGCCTGTACTGGCAAATTTTGGGTGCATTATGAGAGCACGAGAGTGAATAAAGCAATTGTAAAGCTCCAGGTACCTCATGCCAATGGGTCTGAATGGTCTGATAACTGCACACTCAGTGATATAGTGTGGGAGATCATGCCCCAGTTCCTGCTCACAAAGTTTGCACCTGGAGTGCTCAGGATTGGGAGATCCGTTACCTGTAGCCACCTGCCGCAGGTAACAGATTGAACAGGGGTGTTGGGTGAACAGAGGCTACAGTTAAGGATTTAACTAAGTGTGAGGGGAAAACACTTACTGCTAAAGGAGAAGTTAACAAAATGAGATCGTTCATGGAAAATAACAAATGAATGCAAAAAGGTGTCGATTGAGGATGACAGACATAGACTAATACAGTATGGAGTCAGTAGATGTAGCAATAGTACAGTAGTTTATTTACATTAATAACAGAATGGAAATACAAGGGGTAGTTTAGAAAAGCAATTGAACTCTCTCTCATAACATTTTCTCTGGAACATAACAGAACATAAAGTAAAATAGTAATTTAAGGTGAATGGGGCCAACACTAAATAGAAACAAGGAACATAAGAGACATGAGTAAACACATTAACAAAGAAATGTAAAAATTTAGATGACAAGAAATGTAGAAAGTACTGTATATAATACTTAGTACTTTCCAGTTTGTTGATGTGCTTCTTAAGATAGGGCCACCGCACAACCGCTGCATATTCCAGCTTTGGTCTAACAAAGGTCGTGAACAATTTCTTTAGTATTTCACCATCCATGTATTTAAAATCAGTTCTGAAAGTGGAAAGTGTAGCATAGGCTCCTTGCCAATGTTCTTTATGTGGTCCTCAGGTGATAGTTGTCTATCTAGAACCACCCTAGATCTCTTTCTTTATCAGAATTTTTTAAAGATTTTTCACATCATTTGTAGGTTGTGTGTAGTCTATGGAGGTATCAAGACATGTTACTAAATGTCTTGAACCTACAGCAAAAAACTTTGAGGAGAGGCTGCAGGCATTAAACATACAAAAGCCAATAGACAGAAGTCAAAGAGGTGACAGGAACTGACAGTTGATTAAAAGTCATTTTTGAAACCCATGGCTTCAAGAATCAATAATAATAAATAACAAGAGTGTTGTAACTGTTGGTCACACTGCCTGGATGGAGACCAACTTTGTTTACAATGAAGCAACCAAACCTCTCTATAGATGAGTTAGTCCATCAAGTGGAGCCCTGGTGAGGATGTATGCTTCAGTACATGCATGAAGATGCAAAGCTGAATAAATAAATACTGTACAGTATAGGCATATGAAAAGAAAGATTTTTAGTGTTTCTCTTTAGACCAAACAACTGTGACATCTTTATGGGTAATTTTTTTTTTTAACAAAAGCAGGAAACCCCAAATAGTAAGCCGATGAATTTTAAGGTTAGAATAAATGTCAGGATGTTATCTGGGTACATTTATCCACGATATGGTGGTAGGCAATTTATATGACTGGGACGTGGATCACCTATCACCTTCATACCAAAGTGGCACCACACAGAAGACCTAAAGTGGCAGTTGGGCAGGAGATAGGTGTCTTTGGAATCCTTTCTTATTAACATGGAACTAAAATGAGATGAAAATCACCTGAAAATCTAAGGGGGGAAAATTCAACAATTGTATAGCAAAAATTCTACAGTATTTTGTTTGTGCTCACCAATTATGAGCAGTTATCAGCTATGGTGTCTGTGGATAATATACAACAGCACAAACCAAGTCTCCTTTGCATTATAAATTTAATCAGGAAATAAATTTTCTTCCTGCACCAACTCTGCAAATTTACTTAAATATTCTTCTGCATGACTAGCATCAGCTGATTGCCTTTCCCCAATTGCTCTAATGTACTTAATGCAATACTAAATTTAAAACTTCTGACCCATCCATCAGTATAAAAACACTGCTCAGGAATTTTCATTGATTTGTGAATTTTTTTTTCATGAGCAGGCACTCTGCTACTGGCTTACTCGTCCTCATGCCTTTACTTGTACAGCTGGCACACGGCATCATCAGCACTCTCCACTTTGCTTTGTTTGCTACTTTTCTATTACATGTGGCTTTATCACTTTCACTTTGGTAGATTCAGCCATAGTAATGTCTGAAAGTGTAGTCCTGCTAACTTGATATTCAGCACACACACCACTTCTCGGGATTCCACTCTCCACCTTCTTAATTAGCTCAACTTTCTTCTCATATGTCAGCACTGACCTCTTTCTCTTAGTTACCCCACTTGTAGAAGCTTTCACTGGCAAAATGTGTGCATTTGGAGCCGACATAGTGCATGGAAGTTCCTAAATGTTGCTGATACAGTACAGTATATTCATACGAAATCACGGGAATGAATGATCCACAAGACAAAATACTTAAACATGAATCTGTAACATCAAATGGGTAGGAGAAACTCAGGTGGTGGCCAATATGGTCAGTAGGCAAGCTAGGCCCATCTTTCCCTTCCTCTCCCCACTACCAGGCAGCAATGCCAACCACGCATTAGCTTCACCACTTTATTGCACGTTTTTATTTGGGTTGCTCTTCTCACAGTTTATCACACATTTTAATTTGGACAAACTCAAACAAATAACAGGCATATCCGGATAAGTTGTGTCTGGAAAGCATATAGTTGTCTGTAATTACCTAAGTGTAATTACCTAAGTGTAGTTACAGGATGAGAGCTACGCTCGTGGTGTCCCGTCTTCCCAGCACTCTTTGTCATATAACGCTTTGAAACTACTGACGGTTTTGGCCTCCACCACCTTCTCACTTAACTTGTTCCAACCGTCTACCACTCTATTTGCGAAGGTGAATTTTCTTACGTTTCTTCGGCATCTGTGTTTAGCTAGTTTAAATCTATGACCTCTTGTTCTTGAAGTTCCAGGTCTCAGGAAATCTTCCCTGTCGATTTTATCAATTCCTGTTACTATTTTGTACGTAGTGATCATATCGCCTCTTTTTCTTCTATCTTCTAGTTTTTGCATATTTAATGCCTCTAACCTCTCCTCATAGCTCTTGTCCTTCATTTCTGGGAGCCACTTAGTGGCATGTCGTTGCACCTTTTCCAGTTTGTTGATGTGCTTCTTAAGATAAGGGCACCATACAACCGCTGCATATTCCAGCTTTGGTCTAATAAAAGTCGTGAACAATTTCTTTAGTATTTCTCCATCCATGTATTTAAAAGCATTCTTAGGTTAGAAAGTGTAGCATAGGCTCCTCGCACAATGTTCTTGATGTGGTCCTCAGGTGACAGTTTTCTATCTAAAACCACCCCTAGATCCCTTTCTTTATCAGAATTCTTTAAAGATTTCTCACATAATTTATAGGTTGTGTGGGGTCTATGTTCACCAATT
>WNGS01000009.1:2746984-2776641 GCA_020271785.1 Procambarus virginalis
ATTTTCAGGGAAAAATCCAAATTTTCCACTGACATCTTCAACCCAGTACATCTTCACTGTGCTGTATAGCATTAGTAGATGGTAATGGACAATAATAGCACCGATTTGTGTATGTAAGATTTAAAAGGGCATACAAATTAAACTGTAATAAAAATGAAGTTCATTGCACCAAGTACCAACCTTGGCTGGGTTGAATTTGTCTAAATGATAATAGATCACAATAAAACACTTTTACGTATTCAGAGTTAAATGGCAAGTTTTTCCCCTGAATGCTCTGTGTTCCCTTCTCTGAAGGCTGCGGGTCCCTATAATTGCACCAGAGGTGGTACCCCCCTATATGATTACAATAAAATGTATATTATAACTGAATACCTATACAGTACTGTAATAGTTTTCCGCAGCTCTACACACCTGCCAAGCACTCGGGGGAGAGTAGGCAGCGTTGTACGGCTGCTCTCACTCACCACACTTCTCTCTCACCTTTTTGCCCAGGGAAAGTTGAACTGTTCTGTGCTGTTATTCATGCCATAACAAGAGAGGGGGAACAGTGTTTACATTCCGACAAGTTATATTCGATGCAATGTTGTTACAGTCTTTTAAATGACACAATATTTAGTTGGTGTTGTTTTAGGCCGAGGGTACTTGAGAAAGCCAGGTTGGGTAAAGCCATGTTGACTATGTGGCCTTGAACGAGGCCAGCACCTACGCTGACTCCCCCCCCCCCCACACACACACACGCACGCACGCTCCACCACTACGCCTCGCAACTCAATACTACCCATCTTTTGCCAACAAAACCTCAGCTGAGTAGGGGGGGGTAGTGGGGGGTACTGTGGTTTTCTCCCCCCTCTGCTGGTATTATTTTTACATTTTGTATGGTGATATTATCTGTGGCGGCCTGTGTTGTTTTTAGGTGGACGGACGTACCTCTGGCATCTTTACCCTTCAGACAACCTTGGGTCCACAGTTCCGGTTAGGTAATTTGTGGATTCCTTGTCTTTTTGTTTAGTTTTTCATATATATTTTTGCCTCATTGGCACGACGTTGATGTTAGAGGGAGTGTGTGTATTGGGTGTGGAGTGTTTTGTCCTTGTCGCTCTCCCCATACAGGGAGGTCGCGGCGGGCGACGCTAGGCTTCCCGCCCTCTTTCCCGCGGTTGGCACTCTACGTCCTTATACCTTGACATCTGACCTTGCTTATATCTCCATCTTCCTCATGCTGTGCCTTGCAGTTCTCTCTATACCTATTTTCCACCCGGTGTATGTGTGTGTGTGTGCTTTCCACACAGTGTACTTGGAGTGTGGGTGTTATGCCGACCAGTGTGTAAATGCAGCCCCGTCCTCCTAAAGTTTCCCAGCGTCAGGGAAACGGTTAGTGTAAAGTGTGGTCTCCTAACCTACCAGAGGACCCAAAACAGAAAACGGGACAGTACGTCACTTTCGCCAGCCGCTTCCACTTTTCTAGTTACGACAATTTTTGGCCTGTGTAACGCGTACGAGCGAGATGTGGCGATCTTTGTAGGAGGACAGGTTGGTAAATGACTGTTTGCGGATATGAGTTGTCCAGCAGGTGCACGTGTTGTGTGGCAGGTGCACGTGTTGTGTGGCAGGTGCACGTGTTGTGTGGCAGGTGCACGTGTTGTGTGAGGTGCACGTGTTGTGTGGCAGGTGCACGTGTTGTGTGGCAGGTGCACGTGTTGTGTGGCAGGTGCACGTGTTGTGTGGCAGGTGCACGTGTTGTGTGGCAGTGCACGTGTTTGCAGGTGCACGTGTTGTGTGGCAGGTGCACGTGTTGTGTGGCAGGTGCACGTGTGGTCCGGCAGGTGCACGTGTTGTGTGGCGGTGCACGTGTTTGTGCAGGTGCACGTGTTTGTGACAGGTGCACGTGTGGTCCGGCAGGTGCACGTGTTGTGTGGCAGTGCACGTGTTTGGCAGGTGCACGTGTGGTCCGGCAGGTGCACGTGTGGTCCAACAGGTGCACGTGTACACACAGTGTAAGGTGTGTGATGGACAGGTGATCCGTCGTGGTAGCCACCTGTCGGAGGCCCCCAGCTGGTGAAGTGCTCTCATTACCTCTCCCACCTCTCTCCTCCCTCACCCACCTTCTCCCATGCCCCCCTCCCCCACCCACCCTCTCCTCACTCACATTTCTCCCTCCTCACCCCCCCCTCCCTTCCCCTCCCCCTCCCTCTCAATCTCTACCACCTCACCCGTCCCTGACCCCCCCCCTACCCTATCCCCATCTCCCCCTCCCTCCCCGATCCCTTCCTCCCCCCCCCATCACTACCCCCCCTCCCCTCTATCCACTTATATTTCTCAAGGACAAGTATTTTGTTATGCTAGGTATTTGTCAGCGGCTGCTACAGAGTTTGGTCTTGCTGCCCTCCCTGCATGTAGACCAGCGGGTCTGCTGTAGGTTTTACTACCCCAGGTACAAACCACTGAGTACAACTTCTGGTTTCAACTCTTTTGACCATGTCGTAGCTCAGTCGATTATGCTCTCACTGGGATGCTCTCAGGCGTAGGTTCGAATCCTCGTCACGGCCCTTGTGGATTTGTTCATGGGGGCTTGTGTCTCTTATCACTTTACATTATCACCCAACAGAGAGGTGTTTACCTTCAGAATTAAGCACTGGAAATATACATTTGAATGTTGAATGGTGAATATTCTCAGAGGACGTGTTGGTAACATTGGAGTCAAGATGGAGGAATATAAATATATAGAATAGGAGATATATTGTTGAGAGATGGAGGCCATGATTGTGGGGTAGTGAAGCAGCTGCTGGCCTTGTACCGCTGCCCGCCTCAACACCTTCCCAAGCTGGTACAAGAGCTTCACACACCTGTAATTGGTTCACTATTTATATACAGCCTTTATACAGTGTTACTGAAAGTTGCGGTTACCAAAGAAAACGTTAACGAGAGTTTTTAAGTTTCCATTTATTCCATTTTTTTCTACATTTTTTCCGTTTATATAAATGGAAAGATAAATAATTGTAATATCAGCATTGGATGAAGCACAACATATTTTCCAAATTAGTTGTCTTTTTTCAAAATGCACAATGTTCATATATAAATATTAAGGTTGTACATTTGTGGAAAATAATGTTGAAAACTTAACATTGATTTTCATAATTGTCGGTAGTTTCTCAGTCGCAATAATGTCCGCCGGATATACAACAAATACAATTATACTTGTTGTTGTTGTTGTTGTAGTTGTTGTTATTGTGATGATGAATACGCCAACAAAGACGTGAAGATAAACACCTGAGGTTGAAGTGTAGCGCGTGGCATGACTACTGACAGCTAGCCAAGGACGACCTGGGAGCCTCATCACACTCCTCCAGCATCATCATCCACAACACCTGGCTGCAGGATGCTGGCCATCATCTCACCTCACCCGGACTCTCGGAGTCTCACAGTACAAACACCAACCCCCCAAGCAGCAGCACACACACACATACCTCAGAAATAACATAAGTAGTGCGGAAAAGTTGGTGCTCGTGTGTCTAGAATCTAGACACACGAGCAAGGGATGGCAGTGGTTGTTTTGTATCTTATGTCCCCTATGTCAAAAGTACGGATGGTTTACGAAATATATTATGATATTCGATACACGAAATCTGGTTCTGTGTAAGGCCTCAAACTTGGTTGCGAATGGACACTTCCCAGCAGGTTAACGACAGACAAATCTGACGCGAAAATAATTGTGTAAACATAAGATTAGTATTGTGGTTGATGGTGGAGAGGTGAGAACTTGGTGGTGGAGGGAGTAAGGTTGAGACCATTACCCACTGGTCACAGTGTAGGTGGACATTACCCACTGGTCACAGTGTAGGTGGACATTACCCACTGGTCACAGTGTAGGTGTACATTACCCACTGGCCACAGTGTAGGTGGACATTACCCACTGGTCACAGTGTAGGTGTACATTACCCACTGGCCACAGTGTAGGTGGACATTACCCACTGGTCACAGTGTAGGTGTACATTACCCACTGGCCACAGTGTAGGTGGACATTACCCACTGGTCACAGTGTAGGTGGACATTACCCACTGGTCACAGTGTAGGTGAACATTACCCACTGGCCACAGTGTAGGTGGACATTACCCACTGGTCACAGTGTAGGTGGACATTACCCACTGGCCACAGTGTAGGTGGACATTACCCACTGGCCACAGTGTAGGTGTACATTACCCACTGGCCACAGTGTAGTGGACATCACCCACTGGCCACAGTGTAGGTGTACATTACCCATTGGCCACAGTGTAGTGGACATCACCCACTGGCCACAGTGTAGGTGTACATTACCCACTGGCCACAGTGTAGTGGACATCACCCACTGGCCACAGTGTAGGTGTACATTACCCACTGGCCACAGTGTAGGTGGACATTACCCACTGGCCACAGTGTAGGTGTACATTACCCACTGGCCACAGTGTAGGTGAACATTACCCACTGGCCACAGTGTAGGTGGACATTACCCACTGACCACAGTGTAGGTGTACATTACCCACTGGCCACAGTGTAGGTGTACATTACCCACTGGCCACAGTGTAGTGGACATCACCCACTGGCCACAGTGTAGGTGTACATTACCCACTGGCCACAGTGTAGGTGTACATTACCCACTGGCCACAGTGTAGGTGTACATTACCCACTGGCCACAGTGTAGGTGAACATTACCCACTGGCCACAGTGTAGGTGAACATTACCCACTGGCCACAGTGTAGGTGGACATTACCCACTGGCCACAGTGTAGGTGGACATTACCCACTGGTCACAGTGTAGGTGAACATTACCCACTGGTCACAGTGTAGGTGGACATTACCCACTGGCCACAGTGTAGGTGGACATTACCCACTGGTCACAGTGTAGGTGGACATTACCCACTGGTCACAGTGTAGGTGAACATTACCCACTGGCCACAGTGTAGTGGACATCACCCACTGGCCACAGTGTAGGTGAACATTACCCACTGGCCACAGTATTGGTGGACATTACCCACTGGTCACAGTATTGGTGGACATTACCCACTGGCCACAGTATTGGTGGACATTACCCACTGGCCACAGTGTAGGTGAACATTACCCACTGGTCACAGTATTGGTGGACATTACCCACTGGCCACAGTATTGGTGGACATTACCCACTGGTCACAGTGTAGGTGAACATTACCCACTGGCCACAGTGTAGTGGACATCACCCACTGGCCACAGTGTAGGTGAACATTACCCACTGGCCACAGTGTAGTGGACATCACCCACTGGCCACAGTGTAGGTGAACATTACCCACTGGCCACAGTATTGGTGGACATTACCCACTGGTCACAGTATTGGTGGACATTACCCACTGGCCACAGTATTGGTGGACATTACCCACTGGCCACAGTGTAGGTGAACATTACCCACTGGTCACAGTATTGGTGGACATTACCCACTGGTCACAGTATTGGTGGACATTACCCACTGGTCACAGTATTGGTGGACATTACCCACTGGTCACAGTATTGGTGGACATTACCCACTGGCCACAGTGTAGGTGAACATTACCCACTGGCCACAGTATTGGTGGACATTACCCACTGGCCACAGTGTAGGTGTACATTACCCACTGGTCACAGTGTAGGTGAACATTACCCACTGGTCACAGTGTAGGTGGACATTACCCACTGGCCACAGTGTAGGTGGACATTACCCACTGGTCACAGTGTAGGTGGACATTACCCACTGGTCACAGTGTAGGTGTACATTACCCACTGGTCACAGTGTAGGTGGACATTACCCACTGGCCACAGTATTGGTGGACATTACCCACTGGCCACAGTATTGGTGGACATTACCCACTGGTCACAGTATTGGTGGACATTACCCACTGGTCACAGTATTGGTGGACATTACCCACTGGTCACAGTATTGGTGGACATTACCCACTGGCCACAGTATTGGTGGACATTACCCACTGGCCACAGTATTGGTGGACATTACCCACTGGTCACAGTATTGGTGGACATTACCCACTGG
The DNA here is from genome assembly GCA_020271785.1 of Procambarus virginalis. Classification (NCBI taxonomy): domain Eukaryota; kingdom Metazoa; phylum Arthropoda; class Malacostraca; order Decapoda; family Cambaridae; genus Procambarus; species Procambarus virginalis. The sequence goes on from WNGS01000009.1 coordinate 2,753,009, forward strand.
TCACAGTATTGGTGGACATTACCCACTGGCCACAGTATTGGTGGACATTACCCACTGGCCACAGTATTGGTGGACATTACCCACTGGTCACAGTATTGGTGGACATTACCCACTGGTCACAGTATTGGTGGACATTACCCACTGGCCACAGTATTAGTGGACATTACCCACTGGCCACAGTATTGGTGGACATTACCCACTGGCCACAGTGTAGGTGTACATTACCCACTGGCCACAGTGTAGGTGAACATTACCCACTGGCCACAGTATTGGTGGACATTACCCACTGGCCACAGTGTAGTGGACATCACCCACTGGCCACAGTGTAGGTGTACATTACCCACTGGCCACAGTGTAGGTGGACATTACCCACTGGCCACAGTGTAGGTGAACATTACCCACTGGTCACAGTGTAGGTGAACATTACCCACTGGTCACAGTGTAGGTGTACATTACCCATTGGCCACAGTGTAGTTGGACATTACCCACTGGCCACAGTGTAGGTGGACATTACCCACTGGCCACAGTGTAGGTGGACATTACCCACTGGCCACAGTGTAGGTGGACATTACCCACTGGCCACAGTGTAGGTGGACATTACCCACTGGCCACAGTGTAGGTGAACATTACCCACTGGTCACAGTGTAGGTGGACATTACCCACTGGCCACAGTGTAGGTGGACATTAACCACTGGCCACAAGGTAGGTGGACATTACCCACTGGCCACAGTGTAGGTGGACATTACCCACTGGCCACAGTGTAGGTGGACATTACCCACTGGCCACAGTGTAGGTGAACATTAACCACTGGCCACAGTGTAGGTGTACATTACCCACTGGCCACAGTGTAGGTGGACATTACCCACTGGCCACAGTGTAGGTGGACATTACCCACTGGCCACAGGGTAGGTGAACATTACCCACTGGCCACAGTGTAGGTGAACATTAACCACTGGCCACAGTGTAGGTGTACATTACCCACTGGCCACAGTGTAGTGGACATCACCCACTGGCCACAGTGTAGGTGTACATTACCCATTGGCCACAGTGTAGTGGACATTACCCACTGGCCACAGTGTAGGTGGACATTACCCACTGGCCACAGTATTGGTGTACATTACCCACTGGCCACAGTGTAGGTGTACATTACCCACTGGCCACAGTGTAGGTGGACATTACCCACTGGCCACAGTGTAGGTGAACATTACCCACTGGCCACAGTGTAGGTGAACATTACCCACTGGCCACAGTGTAGGTGGACATCACCCACTGGCCACAGTGTAGGTGTACATTACCCACTGGCCACAGTGTAGGTGGACATTACCCACTGGCCACAGTGTAGGTGAACATTACCCACTGGCCACAGTGTAGGTGTACATTACCCACTGGCCACAGTGTAGGTGTACATTACCCACTGGCCACAGTGTAGGTGAACATTACCCACTGGCCACAGTGTAGGTGTACATTACCCACTGGCCACAGTGTAGGTGAACATTAACCACTGGCCACAGTGTAGCTGGGCCATTCATAAAATCCTGTTTGTGGCACCATTTGGGGCCACAATGAATTCAATTGAGTTCCAGATTGATTGGCTTTTGTCCTATCGTGGCCGTGTGAGTTAAGGCAAGTGTTTGGGACTCACTAAAACGCTAGGTCAAGTCACCTCATTGAGGTGACCTCACTTGTACCAGGTGATTTACTGGTAGAGGCCGTGATCTATGCGAGGCCAACAGGTGTTCCTAACAGCGTCTCCACATTCCATATTGTAGTGAAGACAGGTGTTCCTAACAGCGTCTCCACATTCCATATTGTAGTGAAGACAGGTGTTCCTAACAACGTCTCCACATTCCATATTGTAGTGAAGACAGGTGTTCCTAACAACGTCTCCACATTCCACATTGTAGTGAAGACAGGTGTTCCTAACAACGTCTCCACATTCCATATTGTAGTGAAGACAGGTGTTCCTAACAGCGTCTCCACATTCCATAGTGTAGTGAAGACAGGTGTTCCTAACAGCGTCTCCACATTCCATAGTGTAGTGAAGACAGGTGTTCCTAACAACGTCTCCACATTCCACATTGTAGTGAAGACAGGTGTTCCTAACAGCGTCTCCACATTCCACATTGTAGTGAAGACAGGTGTTCCTAACAACGTCTCCACATTCCACATTGTAGTGAAGACAGGTGTTCCTAACAACGTCTCCACATTCCATAGTGTTGTGAAGACAGGTGTTCCTAACAACGTCTCCACATTCCATAGTGTTGTGAAGACAGGTGTTCCTAAAAGCGTCTTCACATTCCATAGTGTAGTGAAGACAGGTGTTCCTAACAACGTCTCCACATTCCACATTGTAGTGAAGACAGGTGTTCCTAACAACGTCTCCACATTCCATAGTGTAGTGAAGACAGGTGTTCCTAACAGCGTCTCCACATTCCATAGTGTAGTGAAGACAGGTGTTCCTAACAGCGTCTCCACATTCCATAGTGTAGTGAAGACAGGTGTTCCTAACAACGTCTCCACATTCCACATTGTAGTGAAGACAGGTGTTCCTAACAACGTCTCCACATTCCATAGTGTTGTGAAGACAGGTGTTCCTAACAACGTCTCCACATTCCATAGTGTAGTGAAGACAGGTGTTCCTAACAACGTCTCCACATTCCATAGTGTAGTGAAGACAGGTGTTCCTAACAGCGTCTCCACATTCCATAGTGTAGTGAAGACAGGTGTTCCTAACAGCGTCTCCACATTCCATAGTGTAGTGAAGACAGGTGTTCCTAACAGCGTCTCCACATTCCATAGTGTAGTGAAGGAAGCCACCACCAGAGATGCCTTCATGCACCTCTATGCTTGGATGCCTCTCTAACAGAACCTTGGGGCTGTCAGCTTAAAGGCTAGTTCTGTTACAGCTCAACATTATCACTTGATGATAACAGTATGATAAGATCTGCCGTGAGGAAGGTTGGTAGAGGGGTTGACGATCCTGACTTCTATTACCAGGCTGATAACTTCCCATAGCTCATTCTTGAGGTTATCTTGAGATGATTTCGGGGCCTTTAGTGTCCCCGCGGCCCGGTCCTCGACCAGGCCTCCACCCCCAGGAAGCAGCCTGTGACAGCTGACTAACACCCAGGTACCTATTTTACTGCTAGGTAACAGGGGCATAGGGTGAAAAGAAACTGCCCATTGTTTCTCGCCGGCGCCTGTGATCGAACCCAGGACCACAGGATGACAAGTCCAGCGTGCTGTCCGCTTGGCCGACCGGCATACTCAGTGTCACCATACCTATGGCCACTGGAACACTTCCCGCCAACCGGTTAACAGCCATGTTCCCCAGTTACTGTTGGGGGAACATGGGCCAACAGCTAAACATTTATGTCCAGTTAATTCTCCCTTTTTACGGCTCGAACCTAAATGAATCTAGAAGAGGAGAGAGAGAGAGAGAGAGAGAGGAAGAGAGAGAGAGAGAGAGAGAGAGAGAGAGCGAGAGAGAGAGAGAGGGGGGGGAGGAGAGGTGTGTGTGTGTGTGTGTGTGTGTGTGTGTGTGTGTGTGTGTGTGTGTGTGTGTGTGTGTTGTGTGTGTGTGTGTGTGTGTACTCACCTATATGTACTCACCTATATGTGTCTGCAGGATCGAGCATTGACTCTTGGATCCCGCCTTTCGAGCATCAGTTGTTTACAGCAATGACTCCTGTCCCATTTCCCTATCATACCTGGTTTTAAAATTATGAATAGTATTGGCTTCCACAACCTGTTCCTTAAGCGCATTCCATTTTCCCACTCTCTCACGCTAAAAGAAACTTCCTAACATCTCTGTGACTCATCTGAGTTTCCAACTTCCATCCATGTCCCCTCGTTCTGTTACTATTCCGTGTGAACATTTCGTCTATGTCCACTCTGTCCAATCCCTCTGAGTATTTTATACGTTCCTATCATGTCCCCCCTCTCCCTTCTTCTTTCTAGTGTCGTAAGGCATAGTTCCCCCAGGCGCTCCTCATACCCCATCCCTCGTAGCTCTGGGACGAGTCTCGTTGCAAACCTCTGAACCTTTTCCAGTTTCATTATATGCTTCTTCAGATGGGGACTCCATGATGAGGCGGCATACTCTAAGACTGGGCCTCACGTAGGCAGTGTAAAGAGCCCTAAATGCCTCCTTGCTTAGGTTTCTGAATGATGTTCTAACTTTTTNTGGCTCATTGGGTACTCGGTTTCCACCTGTGTCCCCTTGTTCGTGTTTCACCCCGTGCTAAATAGTTTGTCTTTGTCGACCCAGGAGGCCTGGTCGAGCACCGGGCCGCGGGGACGTTGAGCCCCGAAATCATCGCAACGTCAATTCCCCTGAGAATTGTGTAGGTGGTTATCATGTCTCCCGTTACACTTCTGTTACCAGGGACGTTATGCTTAGCTCCCGTAGCCTTTCCTCGTAGCTCATACCTTCAGTTCTGGGACTAGCCCTGTGGCATACCTCTGATCTTTTCTAACTTGTCTTGTGTTTACTAGGTATGGACTCCAGGCTGGAGCTGCATACTCCAAGATTGGTCTGACATAAGTGGTATACAGAGTCCTGAACGATTCTTACACAAAGTTTGTAAAGGCAGTTTATTATGTTGGCCAGTCCAGCATATGTCGCTGATGATATCCGTGAAGTAATTAGTGTGTGTTGAGAGAGCGCTTGGGTGAGAGCACATGCCAGAACACCAACACCACACGTCACGACACACACACACACCACACACACACACACACACACCAACACACACACACACACACACACACTATGTAATGTAATGAAGATAGGGGTAGGAAGCAGGAGACCAGATACAAGGTATCATTTGGGAGATGAAATACTTCAAGAGTCAGAGAGAGAGAAAGACCTGGGGGTGATATCACGCCAGACCTGTCCCCTGAAGCTCATATCAAGAGGATAACATCAGCAGCATATGCCAGGTTGGCTAACATAAGAACGGCCTTTAGAAACTTGTGTAAGGAATCTTTCAGAACATTATATACCACAATGTCAGACCAATCCTGGAGTATGCGGCTCCAGCATGGAGTCCCTATCTAGTCAAGCATAAGACTAAACTGGAAAAGGTTCAAAGGTTTGCCACCAGACTAGTACCCGAGCTGAGAGGTATGAGCTACGAGGAGCGACTGCAGGAATTAAACCTCACTTCGTTGGAAGACAGAAGAGTTAGGGGGGACATGATCACCACATTCAAGATTCTCAGGGGAATCGACAGGGTTGATAAAGACAGGCTGTTTAACACAAGGGGCACACGCACTAGGGGACACAGGTGGAAAGCTGAGTGCCCAAATGAGCCACAGAGATATTAGAAAGAACTTTTTTAGTGTCAGAGTGGTTGACAAATGGAATGCATTAGGAAGCGATGTGGTGGAGGCTGACTCCATACACAGTTTCAATGTAGATATGATAGAGCCCGTAGGCTCAGGAACCTGTACACCTGTTGATTGACGGTTGAGAGGCGGGACCAAGAGCCAGAGCTCAACCCCCGCAAGCACAACTAGGTGAGTACAACGGTGAGTACACTCACTCCTCACATCCTCATACTGCACTTCAAACAACACCTCTCTTGTCGCGCTGAAAAGTTTGCCAGTGTGGTAAGCTCAAAGTCCACGGCGTTTACCTCACTCGTCACTAGCAGAGTTACAATATGATAGTGGAGAGGATGGTGGTTTGTGTAGACTTACTGGAAACATTCATGGAGGTCTACTAAAACCTGCCCCCTGTCCTCAGGTGTATTGAGGACCTGCCTTTTCCTCAGTAGACCTGAGGACAAGGGGCATGCCTCTCAAAGTTGCCTCATCTCCCTCCCTCCCCCTCCATGCGAGAGGTGTGCCAGGGGTGAGGGGGAGGGGGGGGGGCGTCCACCCCCGGGTGGCCGCCAGGCGGGCACGTGACCAAGGGAAAGGATCCTGGGCGAGGCAGGAGAGATGAGTCGGCTGGCGGAGTGAGGGAAGGGAAGTGATTGTTCGCCGCTGCCTCGTATTTTGACCAAGGAAGAAAGAGGTGGGGAAGTGAGCGGAAGACTCATTGTTGGAAAAATGGTTAGGTTTGTGCCACGGGAAGTTGAAGTTAGTGAGCGGGCAGGGTCTAGGAGGAAGGGGCTCCTGCAGGGTGATGGGGTCCTAGCCTCGGGCACGGCTGGCACGCAACCCCATCAACATCTTTTCAATTCGAGACGTCCTGCAGTGCGGAGAACTGGAGGTTGAGTGCAGTGCTTCACAGTCGTTCGTGCGACGGTGACAGCCGCTTGGCGCGTTTGTCAGTGCTTGTGTATGGCGTCCGAGGGAGAAGGGCAGAGCAGCGTGTCGCGTGTTTACAGTGCGGCACTTTCTGCTGTGGACCAACGTCATGTTCAACCCCAGACTGCTCTCCTTGTCACAAGTGGCGTCACTCTATACTCGATATATCCTGAAGTTAGAATATTGTAGTGTTTAACCACTGTGGAGACACTTATTGTTTGTGTTGAAGCTTCTGTATTTGAATATTAAAGTTTGACTTTACCAAGTGTCTGACGCGGGTATGACAATGCAAACTATTGCTTACAATATCGTTGACATTGGGGCGGACCGAAACGTCATATCCAAACGCCATATCCTTCATATTCGGATTTGCGTCGGATATAACATTTATTGTGTTTGGAACGACTCGTATGCAAAACGTATTACCTTTTAGTTTTATAAGGTTAAATATTTGATTACATTGTTTTAGCTATGGGCGGAGTTTGTAGTAGAGAGTTAGGAGCCATATTAACGATGGTTATTAGGCAGCCTTTTTGAAACCTGTCAGTTAAGTGAAAAAAAAACGTTCCAGTAATGTACGAGCCATGACACGTGGGTTTGTTGTGACGGGTTCCAACACGTGGGTTTGTTGTGACGGGTTCCAACACGTGGGTTTGTTGTGACGGGTTCCAACACGTGGGTTTGTTGTGACGGGTTCCAACACGCGGGTGTGTTGTGACGGGTCTCCAACACGTGGTGTGTTGTGACGGGTTCCAACACGTGGGTTTGTTGTGACGGGTTCCAACACGTGGGTTTGTTGTGACGGGTTCCAACACGTGGGTATGTTGTGACGGGTTCCAACACGTGGGTTTGTTGTGACGGGTTCAACACGTGGGTTTGTTGTGACGGGTTCCAAACGTGGGTTGGGTGTTGTGACGGGTTCCAACACGTGGGTTTGTTGTGACGGGTTCCAACACGTGGGTTTGTTGTGACGGGTTCCAACACGTGGGTTTGTTGTGACGGGTTCCAACACGTGGGTTTGTTGTGACGGGTTCCAACACGTGGGTGTGTTGTGACGGGTTCCAACACGTGGGTTTGTTGTGACGGGTTCCAACACGTGGGTTTGTTGTGACGGGTTCCAACACGGGTTTGTTGTGACGGGTTCCAACACGTGGGTGTGTTGTGACGGGTTCCAACACGGGTTTGTTGTGACGGGTTCCAACACGGGTTTGTTGTGACGGGTTCCAACACGTGGGTGTGTTGTGACGGGTTCCAACACGTGGGTTTGTTGTGACGGGTTCCAACACGTGGGTTTGTTGTGACGGGTTCCAACACGGGTTTGTTGTGACGGGTTCCAACACGTGGGTTTGTTGTGACGGGTTCCAACACGTGGGTGTGTTGTGACGGGTTCCAACACGTGGGTGTGTTGTGACGGGTTCCAACACGTGGGTGTGTTGTGACGGGTTCCAACACGTGGTTTGTTGTGACGGGTTCCAACACGTGGGTGTGTTGTGACGGTTCCAACACGTGGGTGTGTTGTGACGGGTTCCAACACGTGGGTGTGTTGTGACGGGCCACCCCAACATTGCGCTCCTTGTGTGGGGGTTCTCACTGTTCAACACATCCGTACTTATAGGATTTGTTGCTAAGCATGTTCAGTCCTATAACACGGGTTCAAGGATGTGGCGAACGAGCAGTTCAGTTTTCCCCTAATGCGTACGAGAAATTGTTTTAGATGTTGTAGTTGGAATGTATCGGTTGTTTTAAAAGAGATTGGTTTACAGTATTCCAAGTTAGATAATACAGGTGCTTTCAATACAAGTGCTCTCAATACAGGTGCTCTCAATACAGGTACTCTAAACTGTACTGTTAAATTGTATTTGTATTTGTTTTATGTCGTTTCTTAACTCCTCTTAACATATGTTATCATGTTTATTAACCTAATCAAGATGAAATATTTATTATATTAGTTTAACACACACACACACACACACACACACACGATAGAGTCCAGTAGGCTCAGGAATCTGTACACCAGTCGATTGACAGTTGAGAGGCGGGACCAAAGAGCCAAAGCTCAACCCCTGCAAGCACAACTAGATGAATAGACGAACCAGTTGCATAATTGAAGAACTAATTGCCACTCTTCCAATACAATTTTTGGGGGGGGGGCATAAACAACCACTACGTTCGTGCAGAAGAACACCTGTAAACGTTCGTGCAGAAGAGCACATGTAAACGTTCGTGCAGAAGAGCACCTGTAAACGTTCGTGCAGAAGAACACCTGTAAACGTTCGTGCAGAAGAACACCTGTAAACGTTCGTGCAGAAGAACACCTGTAAACGTTCGTGCAGAAGAACACCTGTAAACGTTCGTGCAGAAGAACACCTGTAAACGTTCGTGCAAAAGAACACCTGTAAACGTTCGTGCAGAAGAACACCTGTAAACGTTCGTGCAGAAGAGCACCTGTAAACGTTCGTGCAGAAGAACACCTGTAAACGTTCGTGCAGAAGAACACCTGTAAACGTTCGTGCAGAAGAACACCTGTAAACGTTCGTGCAGAAGAACACCTGTAAACGTTCGTGCAGAAGAACACCTGTAAACGTTCGTGCAGAAGAACACCTGTAAACGTTCGTGCAGAACACCTGTAAACGTTCGTGCAGAAGAACACCTGTAAACGTTCGTGCAGAAGAACACCTGTAAACGTTCGTGCAGAACACCTGTAAACGTTCGTGCAGAAGAACACCTGTAAACGTTCGTGCAGAAGAGCACCTGTAAACGTTCGTGCAGAAGAACACCTGTAAACGTTCGTGCAGAAGAGCACCTGTAAACAAAGATACTGAACGTTCGTAAACACAGTTGGTGTGTGGTTCGTGATTGGAACACGGGATTACGCCAGTGGCTTCCTTCAAGTCGAACAACCCTGGTTGATACCTGGTTGATGGGGTTCTGGGAGTTCTTCTACTCCCCAAGCCCGGCCTGAGGCCAGGCTCGACTTGTGAGAGCTTGGTCCACCAGGCTGTTGCTTGGAGCGGCCCGCAGGCCCACATACCCATCACAGCCCGGCTGATCCGGAACTTCTCTTAGAAAACAGTCCAGTTTTCTCTTGAAGATGTCCACGGTTGTTGGACTGTTGAACCCTTTTCAAGATTCTGTGTATACTGGCAGCAGGTGTTCATTTAGACATGTTTTATTAAATTTGACTGCATAATCTGTGTTGATTATTTTCTTGTTTAGGGCTTCTAACTCTCTGACTAGTGCTCTTGCATCTTGGTTGCATTGGAAAAGAATTTCTCCAAATGTCATCGTTATTGAAGGTAAATTAAAATAATTATTAACTGTAGAATGTATTACACTTGTTATAAATTTACACGTTTCGAACCTACATGGTTCATTCTCAAGTGATGAGACTGTGGTTGTTGTTGTTTTTGTTTTAGACTCAGCTATTCGGAACAATCAGTCCCTGGTAACACAGGCTATGGATTTTTAGGGTCACCTGATTGAAGATGACAGGTCAAGCCTGGCCTCGGGCCGGGCTTGGGGAATAGAACAACTCCCAGAACCCCATCAACCAGGTATCAACCAGGTAAACGCCTCGTCAGCTTGGTCGACGTCATATCTATGTACTTAGATTGAAGGCTACATCCTTGGTGGGGGGCAGGTGTACATATATACCACGTTTGACTGTTGTAAAGTGTTCTCAGTCGGCTTCGGACTGTTTTTAATGAGGTCGGTGGTCGTCTTTGTTTTATAGAATATGATTAGGTTCATATATAATCACTCGTCCCATTGAAGGAATGGAAGAGCCACCATCACTGAGGGGAGGGAAGAGTCCACCAAGAGGGAAGTAGGAACACTGAGAGACAAGTACCACATTACTACCCCACCAAGAGCTGGAAGCAGGACCACCACGCCATAACCCTCAACTAACACAAGAGGCACGCCGTGGACGGTGGGAGGGGAAGGGAGTGGGGTGCGTTTTGGTCCATCACAACACCACGTCATGGCCCTCAGCAACATACGTGGGTGGAGGCCGGGATGGGGGAGTCACCACTCCTGGAGCCCCCACCACCACCTCCTCCCAGGTGTTGTGTTGGGTCCACGGCAGCGTAGAGAGCGGTTGTAGCGCGAGACTTGCCTCCGCTCTCTGCTCAGGTGGCGTCTGGTTTTTATGGTGTTCGCTCCAGTGTCTGGCGTAAGGGCTTCCGTGACTATCTCAGGCTTGAGGTATTCGTGAGTTTCTCCCGGGCCGCACACTACTTTCTCTCCCCACTTTCCCAGCTTTCTTTCTCTGGCTGGTTAACTTTCAACAGTGGCTACAGCCATTGTGTGTGTGAGAGGAAGCGGGCCACCTATAAAAATAAGGTAGCTTTATCACGATATATATATATATATATATATATATATATATATATATATATATATATATATTATACGATATATACGATATATATATATATATATATATATATATATATATATATATATATATATATATATATAGAACGCCGGTTCAAGCTACCTCTTTGCCCTAAGATGATTTTATCATATGCATATATGTATATGTGTAATTACCTAATATACTAGGGAGATAGAGAGATCCGGCGTTGCCTGGGTCTGTCTCCCTTATCTATCTCCACCTCTCTTTCTATCTAGCAATTTAGGCTTCTGGCCATCATCTAGCTATGTCTTCACCCTCCCCCTTCCTCCCTTCACCCCCTCCCTGCACCCTCTCTCTGCTCCCCCCTCTCTGCACCCCCCTCCCAGTACCCCCCTCCCAGCAACCCCCCTCCCTTCACCACCTCCCAGCACCCCTCCCAGCACCCCCTCCCAGCACCACCTAGCACCTCCCCTCCCCTCCCAGCACCTCCTCCCTGCTCCCCTTCCCTGCTCCCCTTCCCTGCTCCCCTTCCCTGCTCCCCTCCCTGCACCACCTCAAGAAGCACTGAAGCAAATGTAAATGTCTCAGATGCTTTGCTTTTCCCTTCCCTTAGCTTCAATTATTCGTGGTTGTTTCTTTTCAGTAACAACTCTACGTTAAGTACACGCCATATTTTATACTCGACTCCCTGAAAATGACCTCGGGATGTTTATAATTGATAATATTTCTTAAAGCGTTTAACTTAGGCCTACCCCGATTAGCCTATGCCCGTCCTGTACCACAGACCATTACCCCTGCAAACGTGGGTGAGGCTAGCCCAAGCGCCTGGCCTCCTACTTTGGACAGACATTGAGATAGATATTCATACATAGTGTGTGAATATGAGGAGAGGAAAAGACAGTGTGAACAGGAAGAGATGTGAGTTAAGATTTGTCATCCAGAAATGGAGGTGGAGGTGCGAGGAAGCCAACGATGGCAGCTCTACACACCTGCCAAGCACTCGGGGGAGAGTAGGCAGCGTTGTACGGCTGCTCTCACACACACTTTCTCTCACCTGTTTGCCCAGGGAAAGTTGAACTGTTCTGTGCTGTTATTCATGCCATAACAAGAGAGGGGGAACAGTGTTTACATTCCAGACAAGTTATATTCGATGCAATGTTGTTACAGTCTTTTAAATGACACAATATTTAGTTGGTGTTGTTTAGGCCGAGGGTACTTGAGAAAGCCAGGTTGGGTAAAGCCATGTTGACTATGTGGCCTTGAACGAGGCCAGCACCTACGCTGACTCCCCCCCCCCCACACACACACACACACACGCACGCTCCACCAGCTACGCCTCGCAACTCATACTACCCATCTTTTGCCAACAAAACCTCAGCTGAGTAGGGGGGGGTAGTGGGGGGTACTGTGGTTTTCTCCCCCTCTGCTGGTATTCTTTACATTTTGTATGGTGATATTATCTGTGGCGGCCTGGTGTTGTTTAGGTGGACGGACGTACCTCTGGCATCTTTACCCTTCAGACAACCTTGGGTCCACAGTTCCGGTTAGGTAATTTGTGGATTCCTTGTCTTTTTGTTTAGTTTTTCATATATATTTTTGCCTCATTGGCACGACGTTGATGTTAGAGGGAGTGTGTGTATTGGGTGTGGAGTGTTTTGTCCTTGTCGCTCTCCCATACAGGGAGGTCGCGGCGGCCGACGCTAGGCTTCCCGCTCTTTTCCCGCGGTTGGCACTCTACGTCCTTATACCTTGACATCTGACCTTGCTTATATCTCCATCTTCCTCATGCTGTGCCTTGCAGTTCTCTCTATACCTATTTCCACCCGGTGTATGTGTGTGTGTGTGCTTCCACACAGTGTACTTGGAGTGTGGGGTGTTATGCCGACCAGGGTGTAAATGCAGCCCGTCCTCCTAAAGTTTCCCAGCGTCAGGGAAACGGTTAGTGTAAAGTGTGGTCTCCTAACCTACCAGAGGACCCAAAACAGAAAACGGGACAGTACGTCACTTTCGCCAGCCGCTTCCACTTTCTAGTTACGACAATTTTTGGCCTTGTGTAACGCGTACGAGCGAGATGTGGCGATCTTTGTAGGAGGACAGGTTGGTAAATGAACTGTTTGCGGATATGAGTTGTCCAGCAGGTGCACGTGTTGTGTGGCAGGTGCACGTGTTGTGTGGCAGGTGCACGTGTTGTGTGGCAGGTGCACGTGTTGTGTGGCAGGTGCACGTTGTGGTCCGGCAGGTGCACGTGTTGTGTGGCAGGTGCACGTTTGTGTGACAGGTGCACGTGTGGTCCGGCAGGTGCACGTGTTGTGGGCAGGTGCACGTGTTTGGCAGGTGCACGTGTGGTCCGGCAGGTGCAAGTGTGGTCCACAGGTGCACGTGTACACACAGTGTAAGGTGTGTGATGGACAGGTGATCCGTCGTGGTAGCCACCTGTCGGAGGCCCCAGCTGGTGAAGTGCTCTCATTACCTCTCCCACCTCTCTCTCCCTCACCCACCTTCTCCCATGTCCCCCTCCCCCACCACCCTCTCCTCACTCACATTTCTCCTCCTCACCCCCTTCACCTTCCCCCTCCCCCTCCCTCTCAACTCTACCACCTCACCCGTCCCTGACCCCCCCCCTACCCTATCCCATCTCCCCCTCCCTCCCCGGTCCCTTCCTCCCCCCATCACTACCCCCTCCCGTCTATCCACTTATATTTCTCAAGGACAAGTATTTTGTTATGCTAGGTATTTGTCAGCGGCTGCTACAGAGTTTGGTCTTGCTGCCCTCCTGCATGTAGACCAGCGGGTCTGCTGTAGGTTTTACTACCCCAGGTACAAACCACTGAGTACAACTTCTGGTTTCAACTCTTTTGACCATGTCGTAGCTCAGTCGATTATGCTCTCACTGGGATGCTCTCAGGCGTAGGTTCGAATCCTCGTCACGGCCCTTGTGGATTTGTTCAGGGGGGCTTGTGTCTCTTATCACTTTACATTATCACCCAACAGAGAGGTGTTTACCTTCAGAATTAAGCACTGGAAATATACATTTGAAAGTTGAATGGTGAATAAGTCTCAGAGGACGTGTTGGTAACATTGGAGTCAAGATGGAGGAAATATAAATATATAGAATATGGAGAATATATTGTTGAGAGATGGAGGCCATGATTGTGGGGTAGTGAAGCAGCTGCTGGCCTTGTACCGCTGCCCGCCTCAACACCTTCCCAAGCTGGTACAAGAGCTTCACACACCTGTAATTGGTTCACTATTTATATACAGCCTTTATACAGTGTTACTGAAAGTTGCGCTTACCAAAGAAAACGTTAACGAGAGTTTTTAAGTTTTCCATTTATTCCATTTTTTTCTACATTTTTTCCGTTTATATAAATGGAAAGATAAATAATTGTAATATCAGCATTGGATGAAGCACAACATATTTTCCAAATTAGTTGTCTTTTTTCAAAATGCACAATGTTCATATATAAATATTAAGGTTGTACATTTGTGGAAAATAATATTGAGAACTTAACATTGATTTTCATAATTGTCGGTAGTTTCTCAGTCGCAATAATGTCCGCCGGATATACAACAAATACAATTATACTTGTTGTTGTTGTTGTAGTTGTTGTTATTGTGATGATGAATACGCCAACAAAGACGTGAAGATAAACACCTGAGGTTGAAGTGTAGCGCGTGGCATGACTACTGACAGCTAGCCAAGGACGACCTGGGAGCCTCATCACACTCCTCCAGCATCATCATCCACAACACCTGGCTGCAGGATGCTGGCCATCATCTCACCTCACCCGGACTCTCGGAGTCTCACAGTACAAACACCAACCCCACCAAGCAGCAGCACCACCACCACCATGCTTCCTCGTCGGCTACAACAGAATTCTGTATTTGAGCACACACACACTTACCTCAGAAATAACATAAATAGTGTCTAGAATCTCGTGTGTCTAGAATCTAGACACACGAGCAAGGGATGGCAGTGGTTGTTTTGTATCTTATGTCCCCTATGTCAAAAGTACGGATGGTTTACGAAATATATTATGATATTCGATACACGAAATCTGGTTCTGTGTAAGGCCTCAAACTTGGTTGCGAATGGACACTTCCCAGCAGGTTAACGACAGACAAATCTGACGCGAAAATAATTGTGTAAACATAAGATTAGTATTGTGGTTGATGGTGGAGAGGTGAGAACTTGGTGGTGGAGGGAGTAAGGTTGAGACCATTACCCACTGGTCACAGTGTAGGTGGACATTACCCACTGGTCACAGTGTAGGTGGACATTACCCACTGGTCACAGTGTAGGTGTACATTACCCACTGGTCACAGTGTAGGTGGACATTACCCACTGGTCACAGTGTAGGTGTACATTACCCACTGGCCACAGTGTAGGTGAACATTACCCACTGGTCACAGTGTAGGTGGACATTACCCACTGGTCACAGTGTAGGTGTACATTACCCACTGGTCACAGTGTAGGTGGACATTACCCACTGGTCACAGTGTAGGTGTACATTACCCACTGGCCACAGTGTAGGTGAACATTACCCACTGGTCACAGTGTAGGTGGACATTACCCACTGGTCACAGTGTAGGTGTACATTACCCACTGGCCACAGTGTAGGTGGACATTACCCACTGGTCACAGTGTAGGTGGACATTACCCACTGGTCACAGTGTAGGTGAACATTACCCACTGGCCACAGTGTAGGTGGACATTACCCACTGGTCACAGTGTAGGTGGACATTACCCACTGGCCACAGTGTAGGTGGACATTACCCATTGGCCACAGTGTAGGTGGACATTACCCACTGGTCACAGTGTAGGTGGACATTACCCACTGGCCACAGTGTAGGTGGACATTACCCATTGGCCACAGTGTAGTGGACATCACCCACTGGCCACAGTGTAGGTGTACATTACCCACTGGCCACAATGTAGGGGTACATTACTCACTGGCCACAGTGTAGGTGTACATTACCCACTGGCCACAGTGTAGTGGACATCACCTACTGGCCACAGTGTAGGTGTACATTACCCACTGGCCACAGTGTAGTGGACATCACCCACTGGCCACAGTGTAGGTGTACATTACCCACTGGCCACAGTGTAGGTGTACATTACTCACTGGCCACAGTGTAGGTGTACATTACCCACTGGCCACAGTGTAGGTGAACATTACCCACTGGCCACAGTGTAGGTGAACATTACCCACTGGCCACAGTGTAGGTGAACATTAACCACTGGCCACAGTGTAGGTGAACATTAACCACTGGCCACAGTGTAGGTGGACATTACCCACTGGCCACAGTGTAGGTGTACATTACCCATTGGCCACAGTGTAGTGGACATTACCCACTGGCCACAGTGTAGGTGGACATTACCCACTGGCCACAGTATTGGTGTACATTACCCACTGGCCACAGTGTAGGTGGACATTACCCACTGGCCACAGTGTAGGTGAACATTACCCACTGGCCACAGTGTAGGTGAACATTAACCACTGGCCACAGTGTAGGTGGACATTACCCACTGGCCACAGTGTAGGTGAACATTACCCACTGGCCACAGTGTAGGTGGACATTACCCACTGGCCACAGTGTAGGTGGACATTACCCACTGGCCACAGTGTAGGTGTACATTACCCACTGGCCACAGTGTAGGTGGACATTACCCACTGGCCACAGTGTAGGTGGACATTACCCACTGGCCACAGTGTAGGTGTACATTACCCACTGGCCACAGTGTAGGTGAACATTACCCACTGGCCACAGTGTAGGTGGACATTACCCACTGGCCACAGTGTAGGTGGACATTACCCACTGGCCACAGTGTAGGTGGACATTACCCACTGGCCACAGGGTAGGTGGGCCATTCATAAAATCCTGTTTGTGGCACCATTTGGGGCCACAATGAATTCAATTGAGTTCCAGATTGATTGGCTTTTGTCCTATCGTGGCCGTGTGAGTTAAGGCAAGTGTTTGGGACTCACTAAAACGCTAGGTCAAGTCACCTCATTGAGGTGACCTCACTTGTACCAGGTGATTTACTGGTAGAGGCCGTGATCTATGCGAGGCCAACAGGTGTTCCTAACAGCGTCTCCACATTCCATATTGTAGTGAAGACAGGTGTTCCTAACAGCGTCTCCACATTCCATATTGTAGTGAAGACAGGTGTTCCTAACAACGTCTCCACATTCCACATTGTAGTGAAGACAGGTGTTCCTAACAACGTCTCCACATTCCATATTGTAGTGAAGACAGGTGTTCCTAACAGCGTCTCCACATTCCATAGTGTAGTGAAGACAGGTGTTCCTAACAGCGTCTCCACATTCCATAGTGTAGTGAAGACAGGTGTTCCTAACAGCGTCTCCACATTCCATAGTGTAGTGAAGACAGGTGTTCCTAACAACGTCTCCACATTCCACATTGTAGTGAAGACAGGTGTTCCTAACAACGTCTCCACATTCCATAGTGTTGTGAAGACAGGTGTTCCTATCAACGTCTCCACATTCCATAGTGTAGTGAAGACAGGTGTTCCTAACAACGTCTCCACATTCCATAGTGTAGTGAAGACAGGTGTTCCTAACAGCGTCTCCACATTCCATAGTGTAGTGAAGACAGGTGTTCCTAACAGCGTCTCCACATTCCATAGTGTAGTGAAGACAGGTGTTCCTAACAGCGTCTCCACATTCCATAGTGTAGTGAAGGAAGTCACCACCAGAGATGCCTTCATGCACCTCTATGCTTGGATGCCTCTCTAACAGAACCTTGGGGCTGTCAGCTTAAAGGCTAATTCTGTTTACAGCTCAACATTATCACTTGATGATAACAGTATGATAAGATCTGCCGTGAGGAAGGTGGGTAGAGGGGTTGACGATCCTGACTTCTATTACCAGGCTGATAACTTCCCATAGCTCATTCTTGAGGTTATCTTGAGATGATTTCGGGGCCTTTAGTGTCCCCGCGGCCCGGTCCTCGACCAGGCCTCCACCCCCAGGAAGCAGCCTGTGACAGCTGACTAACACCCAGGTACCTATTTTACTGCTAGGTAACAGGGGCATAGGGTGAAAGAAACTGCCCATTGTTTCTCGCCGGCGCCTGTGATCGAACCCAGGACCACAGGATGACAAGTCCAGCGTGCTGTCCGCTTGGCCAACCTGTCCGCTTGGCCGACCGGCATACTCAGTGTCACCATACCTATGGCCACTGGAACACTTCCCGCCAACCGGTTAACAGCCATGTTCCCCAGTTACTGTTGGGGGAACATGGCCCAACAGCTAAACATTTATGTCCAGTTAATTCTCCCTTTTTACGGCTCGAACCTAAATGAATCTAGAAGAGAGAGAGAGAGAGAGAGAGAGAGAGAGAGAGAGAGAGAGAGAGAGAGAGAGAGAGAGAGAGGGGGGGGGGAGGGAGAGGTGTGTGTGTGTGTGTGTGTGTGTGTGTGTGTGTGTGTGTGTGTGTGTGTGTGTGTGTGTGTGTGTGTGTGTGTGTGTGTACTCACCTATATGTACTCACCTATATGTGTCTGCAGGATCGAGCATTGACTCTTGGATCCCGCCTTTCGAGCATCAGTTGTTTACAGCAATGACTCCTGTCCCATTTCCCTATCATACCTGGTTTTAAAATTATGAATAGTATTGGCTTCCACAACCTGTTCCTTAAGCGCATTCCATTTTCCCACTACTCTCACGCTAAAAGAAAACTTCCTAACATCTCTGTGACTCATCTGAGTTTCCAACTTCCATCCATGTCCCCTCGTTCTGTTACTGTTCCGTGTGAACATTTCGTCTATGTCCACTCTGTCAATCCCTCTGAGTATTTTATACGTTCCTATCATGTCCCCCCTCTCCCTTCTTCTTTCTAGTGTCGTAAGGCACAGTTCCCTCAGGCGCTCCTCATACCCCATCCCTCGTAGCTCTGGGACGAGTCTCGTTGCAAACCTCTGAACCTTTTCCAGTTTCATTATATGCTTCTTCAGATGGGGACTCCATGATGAGGCGGCATACTCTAAGACTGGCCTCACGTAGGCAGTGTAAAGAGCCCTAAATGCCTCCTTACTTAGGTTTCTGAATGATGTTCTAACTTTTGCCAGTGTAGAGTACGCTGCTGTCGTTATCCTATTTATATGTGTCTCAGGAGATAGATTAGGTGTTACGTCCACACCCAGGTCTCTTTCTTTGTGTGTGTACTCACCTAGTTGTGCTTGCGGGGGTTGAGCTCTGGCTCTTTGGTCCCGCCTCTCAACCGTCAATCAACAGGTGTACAGTTTCCTGAGCCTAATGGGCTCTATCATATCTACACTTGAAACTGTGTATGGAGTCAGCCTCCACCACATCGCTTCCTAATGCATTCCATTTGTCAACCACTCTGACACTAAAAAAGTTCTTTCTAATATCTCTGTGGCTCATTTGGGCACTCAGTTTCCACCTGTGTCCCCTAGTGCGTGTGCCCCTTGTGTTAAACAGCCTGTCTTTATCAACCCTGTCGATTCCCCTGAGAATCTTGAATGTGGTGATCATGTCCCCCCTAACTCTTCTGTCTTCCAACGAAGTGAGGTTTAATTCCTGCAGTCGCTCCTCGTAGCTCATACCTCTCAGCTCGGGTACTAGTCTGGTGGCAAACCTTTGAACCTTTTCCAGTTTAGTCTTATGCTTGACTTGATAGGGACTCCATGCTGGAGCCGCATACTCCAGGATTGGTCTGACATATGTGGTATATAATGTTCTGAAAGATTCCTTACACAAGTTTCTAAAGGCCGTTCTTATGTTAGCCAACCTGGCATATGCTGCTGATGTTATCCTCTTGATATGAGCTTCAGGGGACAGGTCTGGCGTGATATCAACCCCCAGGTCTTTCTCTCTCTCTGACTCTTGAAGTATTTCATCTCCCAAATGATACCTTGTATCTGGGCTCCTGCTTCCTACCCCTATCTTCATTACATTACATTTGCTTGGGTTAAACTCTAACAGCCATTTGTTCGACCATTCCTGCAGCTTGTCCAGGTCTTCTTGAAGTCTCAAGCTGTCCTCCTCTGTCTTAATCCTTCTCATAATTTTGGCGTCGTCAGCAAACATTGAGAGGAATGAGTCTATACCCTCTGGGAGATCATTTACGTATATCAGAAACAGGATAGGTCCAAGTACAGAGCCCTGTGGGACTCCACTGGTGACTTCACGCCAGTCTGAGGTCTCACCCCTCACTGTAACTCTCTGCTTCCTATTGCTTAGGTACTCCCTTATCCACTGGAGCGCCCTACCTGTTACTCCTGCCTGTTTCTCCAGCTTATGCATCAACCTTTTATGGGGTACTGTGTCAAAGGCTTTCCGACAGTCCAAAAAAATGCAGTCCGCCCACCCTTCTCTTTCTTGCTTAATCTTTGTCACCTGATCGTAGAATTCTATTAAGCCTGTAAGGCAAGATTTACTCTCCCTGAACCCATGTTGATGGGTTGTCACGAAGTCTCTTCTCTCCAGATGTGTTACTAGTTTTTTTCTCACAATCTTCTCCATCACCTTGCATGGTATACAAGTTAAGGACACTGGCCTGTAGTTCAGTGCCTCTTGTCTGTCACCCACACACACACACCCACCCTTGTGTGTGTGTGTGTGTGTGTGTGTGTGTGTGTGTGTGTGTGTGTGTGTGTGTGTGTGTGTGTGTGTTTGTGTTTTGATGTATGCATGTCCGGGCCAGTCCGATAAAAACCGTTGAGTGTGGCCAGCAACTGGTCGGGTGACCATGCGGCCAGCTTCGCCCTTGGCCAGGGGGGCTACATAAGCCTAACAGGCTTGCCGTCCCTGATAATGGGGAGACAAACCAGTTTGCATGAGACGAGGACGAGGCTCTACATCTGGAGTGCTATTAACAGACTGAAAAAGGAAAAATTAATACCATGACAAGATAGGATTTAAACTATTCTTCGCGGCGGGGATCGTATTCCAGGGACCTGCCCGAAACGCTACGCGTACTAGTGGCTGTACAAGAATGTAACAACTCTTGTGTATATCTCAAAAAAAAAAAAAAAAAAAAATAGTGCGGAAATGCATCACACTGGATGAATAATTGCTTAAAGGCGGGGTCCAGCAACTAGAGCTTAACACCCGTAACGAGAGGTATTAAGCCGCAGCTGCTGAATGTGAGCAAACCAGCACACACATACTGTTGCAATAGATAAGGGGAAAATAGACATTGTGTTTGGAGACAAGCCTTCCTCTGGGAGTCATTTTAGCCTAGCAAGGATCGGCACTGGTCTTCGTAATATTTTTATCTCTCAAGTTTGACTTCTGAACTGTCTATTGCCACCAAATGTCTGGAAATATTGAGTGATTGGTCGTTCACTTGATATTTCGTCGTTCGGCTCGCTTCAGCCCACAGCCTCCAAAAATGAAAGTACTTTTGTGGTGGAACGTGCCAATACGTAGTGATGGACCACCGGAAAGTTGACGTTTGTATTACTGAATTTGGACAAACTGGCAACTTTTTAACGGCAACATAAATACCAGATCTTATCTCTGATATCAGACATAAGTATCAGATCTTAGCTTTGATATCAGACATAAATATCAGATCTTAGCTTTGATATCAGACAAATATCAAACCTAAGCCCTGTTATCAGACATAAATATCAGCCCTAAGCTCTGATATCAGACATAAATATGAGCCCTAAGCTCTGCTAGCACTTCTAAGCCTAACACCCTTTCTAAGACAATGTATGACACATTCGTTATGTAGTGGAAGAGTGGACATAGGCCGCACGTAAATAATAATGAATGTGATGGCATGTTAAGATGAAGGATATAGGTATTAATGTGTTAAATAGTATGTCATCAGAGAAGCACAGAAACGGTGTACGGTGAGGTCTAGACTCAGGTCATATGACACATGCGTTGTTCAGTGTTAGTGTGAAGGTGTTCCTTGTGTGTGCGGGTGCCACAGGGGGAACGTGTGCTCCTTATTACCCCAGGGTGTAGTGGGTGTGTATTCACCTAGTTGTGCTTGCAGGGGTTGAGTTCTGCTCTTTGGTCCCGCCTCTCAACTGTCAATTAACGGGTGTACAGATTCCTGAGCCTACTGGGCTCTGTCATATCTACATTCGATACTGTGTATGGAGTCAGTCTCCACCACATCACTGCCTAATGCATTCTATCTGTTAACAATTCTGACACTGAAAAAGTTCTTTCTAATGTCTTTGTGGCTCATCTGGGTACTAAGTTTCCACCTGTGTCCCCTTGTGCGTGTCCCACCCGTGCTGAAGAGTTTGTCTTTGTCCACCCTGTCAATTCCCCTGAGAATTTTGTAGGTGGTTATCATGTCTCCCCTTACTCTTCTGTTTTCCAGGAACGTGAGGTTTCAGCTCCTTTAGCCTTTCCTCGTAGCTCATACCTCTCAGTTCCGGGACAAGTCTGGTGGCATACCGCTGAATCTTCTCTAACTTTGTCTGGTGTTTAACTAGGTATGGAGGTGTGCGTGAGTGCGCGCGCGCGTGTGTGCGTGCGTGCGTGGTTTGCATAGTTTGCTTCCGTTGTTAAGATGACCTAGGGAGGTGGGTGGACGAGGAGGTAACGGTGTGGGCGGCTTACCATCCACGGCAGGTGTAACTCATTCCCCCATCACCTGCTGCTGCCTCTTGATTACACCGCCACTCTCAGTGCTCCAACATTTGAGTGGCTACCACCTTAAGGTGTGGTCACTCACGCTGGCTTTAGTAGCCGTGGAAGGCTTGCATGTAGACGGCCCTGACGCAAACACCAGGTAATGGCACACAAACCGTTGGTGTGTCTGTGTTAATCATGATTGGGGGGGAGTGTCTCTTCCAACCCCCCCAACCTGCCTCATAGCCTCCACCACCTGACTCATAGCCTCCACCACCTGCCTCATAGCCTCCACCACCTGACTCATAGCCTCCACCACCTGACTCATAGTCTCTACCACCTGTCTCAGCGTCCACCACCTGCCTCATAGCCTCCACCACCTGCCTCATAGCCTCCACCACCTGCCTCATAGCCTCCACCACCTGACTCATAGCCTCCACCACCTGCCTCATAGCCTCCACCACCTGCCTCATAGCCTCCACCACCTGCCTCATAGCCTCCACCACCTGACTCATAGCCTCCACCACCTGCCTCATAGCCTCCACCACCTGCCTCATAGCCTCCACCACCTGACTCATAGTCTCTACCACCTGTCTCATAGCCTCCACCACCTGCCTCATAGTCTCTACACCTGTCTCATAGCCTCCACCACCTGTCTCATAGCCTCCACCACCTGTCTCATAGCCTCCACCACCTGCCTCATAGTCTCTACCACCTGTCTCATAGCCTCCACCACCTGCCTCATAGCCTCCACCACCTGACTCATAGCCTCCACCACCCTGTCTCAGCGTCCACCACCTGACTCATAGCCTCCACCACCTGTCTCAGCGTCCACCACCTGCCTCATAGCCTCACCACCTGCCTCATAGCCTCCACCACCTGCCTCATAGCCTCCACCACCTGCCTCATAGCCTCCACCACCTGACTCATAGTCTCTACCACCTGTCTCATAGCCTCCACCACCTGCCTCATAGTCTCTACCACCTGTCTCATAGCCTCCACCACCTGCCTCATAGCCTCCACCACCTGCCTCATAGCCTCCCACCACCTGCCTCATAGCCTCCACCACCTGACTCATAGTCTCTACCACCTGTCTCATAGCCTCCACCACTGACCCATAGTCTCCACCACCTGCCTCATAGCCTCCACCACCTGCCTCATAGCCTCCACCACCTGCTCATAGCCTCCACCACCTGCCTCATAGCCTCCACCACCTGACTCATAGTCTCTACATCTGTCTCATAGCCTCCACCACCTGACTCATAGTCTCTACCATCTGTTCTCATAGCCTCCACCACCTGACTCATAGTCTCTACCACCTGTCTCATAGCCTCCACCACCTGCCTCATAGCCTCCACCACCTGCCTCATAGCCTCCACCACCTGTCTCATAGCCTCCACCACCTGCCTCATAGCCTCCAC
>WNGS01000009.1:2776741-2787135 GCA_020271785.1 Procambarus virginalis
AAAATTAGGAAAGGGGGTGGCGCTGTACTGGTGAAAGAACACCTATAGGTAAATGAAATAATGATTGCCAATCTATGAGAAGTTGACATAATAGCACTAGAGATCTGCAATCAGGATGATAAACTAACGATCATAAATGCATATAGTTCACTGCCATGCAACATATGGTCAAAGGAGGAGCTAGATAATAAATGACAGGGTCTTATAACAATAATGAGAGAGAGATTACAGCGAGAGCTGATAAAGATAGATCACGACTGTTGGTAGTCAGCGACTTCAACTTGAAAGTCATAGACTGGGAGGCATTTGAAGCTAGAATAGAGTTTTTTTGGACTTGTTGATTTGTAAATCTCATCCTGGAAGCATTCATGTTTCAACATGTTAAACAAGCTACGAGGATGAGGGAAGGGGATGTTCCCTCCATGCTAGATTTGATATTTACCAGGAGAGTGGAAGAGATATTTGACATTCAGTTCCTTCCTCCCTTGGGTAAAAGTGACCATGTCTTTTTGGGAATAAAGTATGCAATGCGTTATAATCTGGAAGAAAATGAGGTTGAAGCAGTTGAAAAGCCTGATTTCAGGAGAGGTCATTATGGGGAACTCGGACATTTCTTTAAGGAATGTGACTGGAAAGACGTGCTGTTAGGACATGAAGTAAATGAGATGTATGTCAAGTTTTGTGAAATATACGATAAAAGGCACAAAAAGTTTATACCAAAGCAGAGATGCAGAACGAGGAAACAGGATTGGTTCGACAGAAATTGCATGAGGGCCAGAGACCAAAAGACACATAAATGTAATCAATATAGGAAGAGGCCAAATCCCGAAACATACCACCAGTACAAAGATGCAAGAAACAACTACACGGCAGTGAGGAGAGAGGCAGAAAGAAATTTTGACAAAGGGATTGCGGAAAAATGTAAAACAGAACCAGGTCTATTCTATAAATTCATAAACAACAAATTGCAGGTAAAGGATATTTTTCAGAGGTTGAAAATAGGATTTTTCACGGAAAAATGAAAAGGAAATGTGTGAAACATTGAACAAAAAGTTCCAAAGTGTGTTTGTACAAATTGAAATCTTCAGGGAACCAGACACAATAAGAATTCCAGAGAACGACATAGGTGTCTAAAGACGAAGTGGAAAAAATGCTCAAGGAGGTAAGTAAGAACGAAGCAGTTGGTCCAGACCATGGGTTCTGAGAGAATGTGCACCTGAGCTCAGCATTCCACTTCAACTGATTTTTCAGGTATTCCTGTGTACAGGAGTTGTAGCTGATGTGTGAAAAAGGCTAACATAGTTCCAATCTATAAAAGTGGCAGCAGGGAAGACCCCCTCAGTTATAGACCTGTATCATTAACAAGTGTAATAGTCAAAATACTGGAAAAAATAATTAAAACTAAATGAGTAGAACACCTGGAGAAAAATGATATAACAGACAAATAGTATGGTTTTCGATCTGGAAGATCCTGCATAATGAATTTACTCAGTTTCTATGATTGAGCCAGAGATTTTACAGGAAAGAGATGGTTGGGTTGACTGCATCTATCTGGACCTAAAAACGGCTTTTGACAGAGTTCTACATAAGAGGTTGTTCTGGAAACTGGAACATATTGGAGGGGTGACAGGTAAGCTTCTAACATGGATGAAAAATTTCCTGATAGAAAAATGAGAGCCGTAATCAGAGGCAATGTATCGGATTCGAAAAATGTCACATGTGAAGTACCACAGGGTTCAGTTCTTGCACTGGTAATGTTCATTGTCTACATAAACGATCTGCCAGATGGAATACAGAATTATATGGACATGTTTGCTGGTGATGCTAAGATAATACAGATGGAATACGATTGAACATGTTTGCTGATGCTAAGATAATGGGAAGATAGAACCTAGATGATGCCCCTTCAAGATGACCTGGACAAAATAAGTAAATGGAGCAACACTTGGCAAATGGGGAGTTATAGACCAGTTGCACTAACATCGCACGTAATAAAAGTATTTGAGAGAGTGATTAGGAGTCAGGTCACCAATTTCATGGAGACCAATGACCTTCACAACCCAGGCCAACATGGATTTCGAGCGGGAAGATCGTGCCTCTCACAGCTACTTGAGCACTACGACAAAGTCACTGAGGCATTAGAAGAAAAACAGAATGCTGATGTGATATACACGGACTTTGCAAAGACTTTCGATAAATATGACCAAGGCATGATAGCACACGAAATGAAGTCAGTGGGAATAACCGGTAAAGTAGGACGCTGGATACTCAGTTTTCTGTCTAACAGGACTCGGCGAGTAACGGTCAACCATATAAAATCTAGTCCAAGTGCAGTTAAAAGCTCTGTACCTCAGGGTACAGTCCTTGCACCTCTGCTTTTCCTTATTCTCATATCAGATATAGACAAAATACAAGTCACAGCTTCGTATCATCATTTGCAGATGACACAAAAATCAGTATGAAAATTATCTCAGCTGAAGACATTGAAAAACTTCAAGCTGATATTAATAAAGTTTTTGATTGGGCATCAGAAAATAACATGATGTTTAACAGTGATAAATTCCAGGTACTCAGGTACGGTAAAAATGAGGACCTTAAACATAATACAGGGTATAAAACACAATCAAATGTACCCATAGTAGGAAAACAGCATGTAAAGGATTTGGGAATAATGATGTCTGACGACCTAACGTTTAGGGAGCATAACCAAGCAAATATTGCGACAGCCAGAAAAGTGATAGGATGGATTACGAGAACTTTCAAATCCAGGGATCCCATCACAATGGTTGTACTCTTCAAGTCACTTGTGTTGTCCCGTCTTGAGTACTGCTCAGTACTCACTTCCCCCTTCAGAGCAGGAGAGATTGCTGAAATAGAGGGAATACAGAGAACATATACGGCACGAATAGACGCGATAAAGCACCTAAATTATTGGGATCGTCTCAAAGCCCTCCAAATGTACTCACTAGAAAGAAGACGAGAGAGATATCAAATAATATACACCTGGAAGATACTGGAGGGCCAAGTACCAAATCTACACAGTAAAATAACAACGTACTGGGGTGAACGATATGGAAGAAAATGCAGAATAGAACCAGTGAAGAGCAGGGGTGCCATAGGCACAATCAGAGAACACTGTATAAACTTCAGAGGTCCGCAGTTGTTCAACACCCTCCCAGCAAGCATAAGAAATATTGCCGGAACAACCGTGGACATCTTCAAGAGGAAACTAGATTAGATTTATTCCTCCAAGGAGTGCCGGACCAACCGGGCTGTGGTGGGTATGTGGGCCTGCGGGCCGCGCCAAGCAACAGCCTAGGGGACCAAACTCTCAAGTCAAGCCTGGCCTCGGGCCGGGCTTGGGGAGTAGAAGAACTCCCAGAACTCCATCAACCAGGTATATGGAGCACCACTTGGCAAATGGAATTTAATGTGAATAAATGCCATGTTATGGAATGTGGAATTGGAGAACATAGACCCCACACTATCTATAAATTAGTTGAGAAATATTTAAAGAATTCTGACAAAGAAAGGGATCTCGGGGTGGTTCTAGATAGAAAACTGTCACCTGAGGGCCACATAAAGAATATTGTGCGAGGAGCCTATGCTGCACTTTCTAACTTCAGAATTGCTTTTACATACATTGATGGAGAAATACTAAAGAAATTGTTCACAACTTTTGTTAGACCAAAGCTGGAATATGCAGCAGTTGTATGGTGCCCATATCTTAAGAAGCACATCATCAAACTGGAAAAGGTGCAAAGACATGCCACTAAGTGGCTCCCAGAACTGAAGGACAAGAGCTACGAGGAAAGGTTAGAGGCATTAAATATGCAAAAACTAGAAGGTAAAAGAAAAAGAGGCGATATGACAACTACGTACAAAATAGTAACAGGAATCGATAAAATTGATAGGGAAGAATTCCTGAGACCCGGAACTTCAAGAACAAGAGGTCATAAATTTAAACTAACGAAACAAAGCTGCCAGAGAAATATAAGAAAATTCACTTTTGTAAACAGAGTGGTAGACGGTTGGAACAAGCTAGGTAAGGTGGTGGTGGAGGCCAAAACTGTCAGTAATTTCAAGCGTTGTATGACAAAGAGGGCTGGGAAGACGGGACACCACGAGCGTAGCTCTCATTCTGTAACTACACTTAGGTAATTACACTTGGGTAATTATACATTATGGGACACATACAAGAGATGTACAAAAGGGAGATGATGACTAACAAACCACTTGCAGAGATAAGGTGATAAGATAAGTTAGAGTACTAGTGCAGCAGCCTTGTCTCTCAACTAAGAGAAATCCCTTGCTTGTCTCTTGCCAAGATTACAAATGGAGCTGATATTTCTGGTCACATCTGCTAGTCCTTATGTTCTTCAACATATGTTCCCTTGCTACTGTACAGTGTGTAGCGCCACCCTGTATTCCTAGGATGCCGCAGAGTTAAACTTATTTAATTGAGGGGATTCAGTCCATATTGTAGCATCATACTTCATCTGGTCTTCATAAGATTAAAGATATCACAGGGGAAATGTATTTTTTATATGGCAAGTGATAATTTCACGGAAGACTTGCTGTGTGTGTCAATATATATGGGTGTGCCCAAGGTAATAAAAAAAACTAAATATTTTTGTTTTCACCACTTGTTTTCTTTAATATCTAAGCTCACTGTTTTGATAAGGTTCTACAGTTGTGGTAGTTTCGATTAATTTTTTCTGGTTCATAAGGATTCTTGTAGCATAACTTTGAGCAGTTGGGAAATTAGTTTACTGTTATTAAGGTATAGTGGTAAGTGATTTTGATCATTATATGTTATCATGTAGTGTTTATCACATGATTTGAGGTTATCTTGAGATGATTTTGGGGCTTTTTAGTGTCCCCGCGGTCCGGTCCTCGACCAGGCCTCCACCCCCAGGAAGCAGCCTGTGACAGCTGACTAACTCCCAGGTACCTATTTTACTGCTAGGTAACAGGGGCATAGGGTGAAAGAAACTCTGCCCATTGTTTCTCGCCGAGGGGTGGTGGTTTTGAATTTGTGACCACACCAAAAAAGTGAAAACTCACTCGAATCTAAATAAGAGAGAATGTCAGGCTATATGACGTTGGAGGCGAGATACTTAGGGCTAGCCTTGCCTAACTTTGCAGGGTGAAGGGTCTGAGGTACAGGACAAACACAGCTGGTTGGGGTTGGTCTTATTAGTCCTATTTAAAGGGGAGCTGGGCCAAATAATGACCTTCTTCCCTCCACCTAATTGGTGAAAGGTACCTGAGTCCCAAGATTTATTCATGATGAAAGTGAATTCAGTATTACATAGAGCGGGGGGGGGGGGGATGTTTGAAGAGAGGGGAAGAGGAGGAGTGAGGGAAAATTGGGAGAGGGTATGTTGGAGGATAATGGAGAAAGGGGAGGGGGCAGAAGGTAGAGTTCTTTGGGTGAAATGGGAAGGCAGGAGGGATAATAAAAGAGTGGGAGGAGTGAGGAAAGGGGGGAGTAGAGACTTGGGTATAGCCGGTACCCTCTCCTAGTAAACTATTCAGGACGAAACATATTTGCTACACGTGGGAAGTTTTTGATGTCAGGTTTGTTCTTTACTAGGAGAGTAGGGTTTTGCAGCCCCTGGGTGCTCTAATGAAGGGAAGGAGGTTCTTTTTTTATATGAAGGATATTGAGACCTTAGTATAACTTATGCTAAATCAAGGACTTCCTCTTTGGGGGTCTTCCATTGATTGTCTTGCTTGAGTGACCCATTTGACTTTCCTCGGTTAGCTTATCATCCTTAACCAATTGTTGATGCTTTCAAGCATCTGAGGTTAGAGAGTTTTCTTCCCTTAGTTTTGATGCTGTGCTCTTGTATTCTATCCTTGGGAGATTTGACTATGCCTCCAGGTGACTTTAATTCCTTAACTGTCTTTACGTTGTTCCTATTGGATTCTTTGAGACCCCCATCGGGGGATTGGTTATTATAGATTCTGTGTTAAATTTGGGATCTGGCCTTTTGACCTGACTTGGGTCCTTGTCCCTAGGCTGAAGGTTCTCTATCTCCAGGTAAAGGATGATTATTATTATCCACCTTCTTGGTTTGAGAAAACAACTTTCACTTGCCCATCAGGCGACCTGCCGCACACAGCAAGGTCGGCTGAGCGTTGACCATGAGAGCACAACCACACTCCAATGTTTATATTCTTTTCAGCTTTCTCTCCTCAATTTTCGTGCTATATCGTTCAATTTGGCATAAAATTGTTTGCATTAGAATGCTGTAAAGGGATATTTGCATGTAAGTCTCACTTTCCTATACTTTAGACCCGCTGCGCACTGCAAGGTAGCCCTGAGCGTTGCTCAAGAGCTAACCACTCAAATGTTTATACTGTACTCTTTTCAGCTTTCTCACCTCAATTTTCATGCTATGTCATTAAATTAGGGATCAAATTGTTCACAATAGCATGCTGTAAAGGGATGTTTGCATATTAGAACATGTAAGTCCCGCTTTTCTATACTTTCGATGAACACACTTAACTTTTCCCTCATACCTGTTATGATGGCAAGAAAATATACAGAAAAATTAAGAAAGGGGGTGGCATTACTGTGTTGTGAAAGAACACCTAAAGGTAAACAAAATAATGATTGCCAATCCACAAGAAGTTGACATAATAGCACTAGAGATTTGCAATCAGGATGATAAACTAACGATCATAAATGCATATAGTCTACCGCCATGCAACACATGATCAGAGGAGGAGCTGGATAATAAACGAAAGGGTTTTATAACAATAATGAAAGATTATAGCGAGAGCTGATAAAGATACATCACAACTGTTGGTAATCGGCGACTTCAACTTGAAATCCTCAGGCTGGGAGGCATGTGAAGCTAGAACAGAGGATTTTTGGACTTGTAGATTCATAAATCTCATCCTGGAAACATTCAAGTTTCAACATGTTAAACAAGCTACGAGGATGAGGGAAGGGAATGTTCCCTCCATGCTAGATTTGATATTTACCAGGAAAGAGGAAGAGAGATTTGACATTCAGTACCTCCCTCCCTTGGGTAAAAGTGACCATGTATTTTTGGGAATAAAGTATGCAATGTGTCATATTCTGGAAGAAAATGAGACTGAAGCAGTTGAAAAGCCTGATTTCAGGAGAGGAACAACTTGGAACAAGTTAGGCGAGAAGGTGGCAGAGGTGGCTTCCAAAAAAGGAGCCAAAAGAAGGTGGCTTTGATCTTCAGCTCTCCTAACCTGGGGTTACCATGGCCTTTGTTCTTGATGCATCTTTGATCTTCAGCTCTCCTGGCCTGGTGTTACCATGGCCCTTGTGCTTGATACATCTTTGATCTTCAGCTCTCCTGACCTGGGGTTACCATGGCCCTTGTGCTTGATACATCTTTGATCTTCAGCTCTCCTGGCCTGGTGTTACCATGGCCCTTGTGCTTGATACATCTTTGATCTTCAGCTCTCCTGGCCTGGGGTTACCATGGCCCTTGTGCTTGATACATCTTTGATCTTCAGCTCTCCTGGCCTGGTGTTACCATGGCCCTTGAACTTCTGAGTCTTTTTGCTTCTTTGAGAGGATTTGTGTGACATTACTTGAATGAACTCAACAGTAACAAAATCTTGCATTGTCCAAACATGTTCAGTTCATGTTGTTCACTTCTGTATAACAAAAATGTTCATACTTATGAGGATTCTTCATGTATGATATTGTCATGGCAGTATTGTGATGCATCTTAAGTTAATACTCTACCTGGTCTAAGTGGAACTGACACTAAATGCTGTAGCGTGCATAAGAACTTAATTTTTCATATACGATTTACTAATTATGTTATCAAACAATAATAATAATATAAAGATATGACAAAGACAATAAAAAGTAAACCTGGTGATACAAAGTGTGTGTTTTCTGTATATCCATTCCAAAGGATTTTAGTGTCAAATCCAGACATGGATTAAATACTGTACATAAAACTTCTATAAACATAGATATCCCCCAAATATAATGACATTTTAAACAAAAATAACTAAACAAAATATCACAAAACTGCACTAAACAGTTGCACTAAAAAAGTAGTGGGAATATTCCCAAGTTATGGCTGTTGTAGATCTTTATTGCAGTGATTTATCATATTAGGATTCCTTGATGGCCCCCTTGGGAAGGGTGAATACAGTGGTGTGATGGAGGGTGTCTTGTGGGGTGGTGGAAGGTGTGTTGTAGTGTGAAGGGAGGGTGTATTGAAGGCATGAGGCTTGGTGTGATGGTGGATGAAAGAGGGTGCATTAAGAGTAGGGATGGAGAGAGAGGGAGAGGACAGGGCATACATATACTGGCGTGAAGGAATTGTAAGGGAGGGAAGGGTTGCGGCCTCGTCCCATTGCGCCTGACGGTTGCAAGTTCAGTTTAAAAATAGTCACCCCCGTGTCCCCCCTCTCCTGTGGGGGGTCCCTTAAGACCTTGTGGGGGTGTTTTCATAGGAGGTATGGATCAATAATCCTTCATTGGGTAAGGTTTTGTTGGATATTTAAGAAATATGAGCTTGAGAAATTTGAGATAAAAGGCTTGAAAAAATCGGTAGGATAGCCACGAGGGAGGGGATTCGAACCTATCCTCTGGGTGGTACTCCCAGGCTCATCATGCTGATTTTCTCACTGATACATCACGTTAATGGGATTTCTTTGTGAAAAGCTTCTGTAGCACAGTGTAAGGTAAGGCCACTACTGTAGCACAGTGTAAAGTAGTGGGCCTGTACTGTAGCACAATGTAAGGTAGTGGGCCACTACTGTAGCACAGTATAAGGTAGTGGGCCTGTACTGTAGCACAGTGTAAGGTAGTGGGCCTGTACTGTAGCACAATGTAAGGTAGTGGGCCTGTACTGTAGCACAATGTAAGGTAGTGGGCCTGTACTGTAGCACAATGTAAGGTAGTGGGCCTGTACTGTAGCACAATGTAAGGTAGTGGGCCTGTACTGTAGCACAGTATAAGGTAGTGGGCCTGTACTGTAGCACAATGTAAGGTAGTGGGCCTGTACTGTAGCACAATGTAAGGTAGTGGGCCTGTACTGTAGCACAATGTAAGGTAGTGGGCCTGTACTGTAGCACAGTATAAGGTAAGGAGGGCTAGTGTAGCACAGTATAAGGTAAGGAGGGCTAGTGTAGCACAGTACAAGGTAAGGAGGGCTAGTGTAGCACAGTATAAGGTAAGGAGGGCTAGTGTAGCACAGTATAAGGTAAGGAGGGCTAGTGTAGCACAGTATAAGGTAAGGAGGGCTAGTGTAGCACAGTATAAGGTAAGGAGGGCTAGTGTAGTACAGTATAAGGTAAGGAGGGCTAGTGTAGCACAGTATAAGGTAAGGAGGGCTAGTGTAGCACAGTATAAGGTAAGGAGGGCTAGTGTAGCACAGTATAAGGTAAGGAGGGTTAGTGTAGTACAGCATAAGGTAAGGAGGGTTAGTGTAGCACAGTATAAGGTAAGGAGGGTTAGTGTAGCACAGTATAAGATAGGGAGGGCTAGTGTAGCACAGTATAAGACAGGGAGGGCTAGTGTAGTACAGTATAAGACAGGGAGGGCTAGTGTAGCACAGTATAAGACAGGGAGGGCTAGTGTAGCACAGTATAAGACAGGGAGGGCTAGTGTAGCACAGTATAAGACAGGGAGGGCTAGTGTAGTACAGTATAAGACAGGGAGGGCTAGTGTAGCACAGTATAAGACAGGGAGGGCTAGTGTAGCACAGTATAAGACAGGGAGGGCTAGTGTAGTACAGTATAAGACAGGGAGGGCTAGTGTAGCACAGTATAAGACAGGAAGGGCTAGTGTAGCACAGTATAAGACAGGGAGGGCTAGTGTAGCTGAACACAGTTCCACAAAGCCTATCACTAAACACCTGTTTGTCCGCCACACCCAAGCTTGTGTACAGCTGACAAATGTGGCTCCAGCTATCTTTGAGGGTATCTTGAGATGATTTCGGGACTTTAGCGTCCCCGCGGCCCGGTCCTCAACCAGGCCTCCACCCCCAGGAAGCAGCCCGTGACAGCTGACTAACACCCAGGTACCTATTTTACTGCTAGGTAAGAGGGGCATAGGGTGAAAGAAACTCTGCCCATTGTTTCTCGCCGGCGCCCGGGATCGAACCCGAGACCACAGGATCACAAGTCCAGTGTGCTGTCCGCTCGGCCGACCGGCTCCCAGGTCGGCCGGCCGAGCTAAGGTGAACAAATTTCCCCCAAACTTACAAAAATCCTTCGTTGTACCTCGCTCGGCTGAACTAATTAGAATTCAACCTATTTAATTTGTTGTTGTTAGAAACAAGGTGGTGGTACGGTGGTGCTGGTGGGAATCAAGGTAGTGGAGGGAGTACAGGGGTATTGAAATAAATAAGGTGGTACCTGGTACCTGGTTGATG
>WNGS01000009.1:2792853-2906540 GCA_020271785.1 Procambarus virginalis
AAATTGCATACACCAACATAGTTGGAGTGAGATCAAAGATACTGGAATTAAGTGATGTATACAGCTGCAGACACCAGACATTGTTGCACTCATGGAGACGAAACTTGAAGATGATATTTTAAATGAGGTCATATTCCCAAGGGCTACTCAGTCTGGAGACGGGACAGAAAATTAGGAAGGGGTGGCGCTGTACTGGTGAAAGAACACCTATAGGTAAATGAAATAATGATTGCCAATCTATGAGAAGTTGACATAATAGCACTAGAGATCTGCAATCAGGATGATAAACTAACGATCATAAATGCATATAGTTCACTGCCATGCAACATATGGTCAAAGGAGGAGCTAGATAATAAATGACAGGGTCTTATAACAATAATGAGAGAGAGATTACAGCGAGAGCTGATAAAGATAGATCACGACTGTTGGTAGTCAGCGACTTCAACTTGAAAGTCATAGACTGGGAGGCATTTGAAGCTAGAATAGAGTTTTTTGGACTTGTTGATTTGTAAATCTCATCCTGGAAGCATTCATGTTTCAACATGTTAAACAAGCTACGAGGATGAGGGAAGGGGATGTTCCCTCCATGCTAGATTTGATATTTACCAGGAGAGTGGAAGAGATATTTGACATTCAGTTCCTTCCTCCCTTGGGTAAAGTGACCATGTCTTTTTGGGAATAAAGTATGCAATGCGTTATAATCTGGAAGAAAATGAGGTTGAAGCAGTTGAAAAGCCTGTTTTCAGGAGAGGTCATTATGGGGAACTCGGACATTTCTTTAAGGAATGTGACTGGAAAGACGAGCTGTTAGGACATGAAGTAAATGAGATGTATGTCAAGTTTTGTGAAATATATGATAAAAGGCACAAAAAGTTTATACCAAAGCAGAGATGCAGAACGAGGAAACAGGATGGTTCGACAGAAATTGCATGAGGGCCAGAGACCAAAAGACACATAAATGTAATCAATATAGGAAGAGGCCAAATCCCGAAACATACCACCAGTACAAGATGCAAGAAACAACTACACGGCAGTAAGAAGAGAGGCAGAAAGAAATTTTGACAAAGGGATTGCGGAAAAATGTAAAACAGAACCAGGTCTATTCTATAAATTCATAAACAACAATTGCGGGTAAAGGATATTTTTCAGAGGTTGAAAATAGGATTTTTCACGGAAAAATGAAAAGGAAATGTGTGAAACATTGAACAAAAAGTTCCAAAGTGTGTTTGTACAAATTGAAATCTTCAGGGAACCAGACACAATAAGAATTCCAGAGAACGACATAGGTGTCTAAAGACGAAGTGGAAAAAATGCTCAAGGAGGTAAGTAAGAACGAAGCAGTTGGTCCAGACCATGGGTTCTGAGAGAATGTGCACCTGAGCTCAGCATTCCACTTCAACTGATTTTTCAGGTATTCCTGTGTACAGGAGTTGTAGCTGATGTGTGAAAAAGGCTAACATAGTTCCAATCTATAAAAGTGGCAGCAGGGAAGACCCCCTCAGTTATAGACCTGTATCATTAACAAGTGTAATAGTCAAAATACTGGAAAAAATAATTAAAACTAAATGAGTAGAACACCTGGAGAAAAATGATATAACAGACAATTAGTATGGTTTTCGATCTGGAAGATCCTGCATAATGAATTTACTCAGTTTCTATGATTGAGCCAGAGATTTTACAGGAAAGAGATGGTTGGGTTGACTGCATCTATCTGGACCTAAAAACGGCTTTTGACAGAGTTCTACATAAGAGGTTGTTCTGGAAACTGGAACATATTGGAGGGGTGACAGGTAAGCTTCTAACATGGATGAAAAATTTCCTGATAGAAAAATGAGCCGTAATCAGAGGCAATGAATCGGATTCGAAAAATGTCACATGTGAAGTACCACAGGGTTCAGTTCTTGCACTGGTAATGTTCATTGTCTACATAAACGATCTGCCAGATGGAATACAGAATTATATGGACATGTTTGCTGGTGATGCTAAGATAATAGGGAAGATAAGAAACCTAGATGATTGTCATGCCCTTCAAGATGACCTGGACAAAATAAGTAAATGGAGCAACACTTGGCAAATGGGGAGTTATAGACCAGTTGCACTAACATCGCACGTAATAAAAGTATTTGAGAGAGTGATTAGGAGTCAGGTCACCAATTTCATGGAGACCAATGACCTTCACAACCCAGGCCAACATGGATTTCGAGCGGGAAGATCGTGCCTCTCACAGCTACTTGAGCACTACGACAAAAGTCACTGAGGCATTAGAAGAAAAACAGAATGCTGATGTGATATACACGGACTTTGCAAAGACTTTCGATAAATATGACCAAGGCATGATAGCACACGAATGAAGTCAGTGGGAATAACCGTAAAGTAGGACGCTGGATACTCAGTTTTCTGTCTAACAGGACTCGGCGAGTAACGGTCAACCATATAAAATCTAGTCCAAGTGCAGTTAAAAGCTCTGTACCTCAGGGTACAGTCCTTGCACCTCTGCTTTTCCTTATTCTCATATCAGATATAGACAAAAATACAAGTCACAGCTTCGTATCATCATTTGCAGATGACACAAAAATCAGTATGAAAATTATCTCAGCTGAAGACATTGAAAAACTTCAAGCTGATATTAATAAAGTTTTTGATTGGGCATCAGAAAATAACATGATGTTTAACAGTGATAAATTCCAGGTACTCAGGTACGGTAAAAATGAGGACCTTAAACATAATACAGGGTATAAAACACAATCAAATGTACCCATAGTAGGAAAACAGCATGTAAAGGATTTGGGAATAATGATGTCTGACGACCTAACGTTTAGGGAGCATAACCAAGCAAATATTGCGACAGCCAGAAAAGTGATAGGATGGATTACGAGAACTTTCAAATCCAGGGATCCCATCACAATGGTTGTACTCTTCAAGTCACTTGTGTTGTCCCGTCTTGAGTACTGCTCAGTACTCACTTCCCCTTCAGAGCAGGAGAGATTGCTGAAATAGAGGGAATACAGAGAACATATACGGCACGAATAGACGCGATAAAGCACCTAAATTATTGGGATCGTCTCAAAGCCCTCCAAATGTACTCACTAGAAAGAAGACGAGAGAGATATCAAATAATATACACCTGGAAGATACTGGAGGGCCAAGTACCAAATCTACACAGTAAAATAACAACGTACTGGGGTGAACGATATGGAAGAAAATGCAGAATAGAACCAGTGAAGAGCAGGGTGCCATAGGCACAATCAGAGAACACTGTATAAACTTCAGAGGTCCGCAGTTGTTCAACACCCTCCCAGCAAGCATAAGAAATATTGCCGGAACAACCGTGGACATCTTCAAGAGGAAACTAGATTTAGATTTATTCCTCCAAGGAGTGCCGGACCAACCGGGCTGTGGTGGGTATGTGGGCCTGCGGGCCGCGCCAAACAACAGCCTAGGGGACCAAACTCTCACAAGTCAAGCCTGGCCTCGGGCCAGGCTTGGGGAGTAGAAGAACTCCCAGAACTCCATCAACCAGGTATATGGAGCACCACTTGGCAAATGGAATTTAATGTGAATAAATGCCATGTTATGGAATGTGGAATTGGAGAACATAGACCCCACACTATCTATAAATTAGTTGAGAAATATTTAAAGAATTCTGACAAAGAAAGGGATCTCGGGGTGGTTCTAGATAGAAAACTGTCACCTGAGGGCCACATAAAGAATATTGTGCGAGGAGCCTATGCTGCACTTTCTAACTTCAGAATTGCTTTTACATACATTGATGGAGAAATACTAAAGAAATTGTTCACAACTTTTGTTAGACCAAAGCTGGAATATGCAGCAGTTGTATGGTGCCCATATCTTAAGAAGCACATCATCAAACTGGAAAAGGTGCAAAGACATGCCACTAAGTGGCTCCCAGAACTGAAGGACAAGAGCTACGAGGAAAGGTTAGAGGCATTAAATATGCAAAAACTAGAAGGTAAAAGAAAAAGAGGCGATATGACAACTACGTACAAAATAGTAACAGGAATCGATAAAATTGATAGGGAAGAATTCCTGAGACCCGGAACTTCAAGAACAAGAGGTCATAAATTTAAACTAACGAAACAAAGCTGCCAGAGAAATATAAGAAAATTCACTTTTGTAAACAGAGTGGTAGACGGTTGGAACAAGCTAGGTAAGGTGGTGGTGGAGGCCAAAACTGTCAGTAATTTCAAAGCGTTGTATGACAAAGAGGGCTGGGAAGACGGGACACCACGAGCGTAGCTCTCATCCTTTAACTACACTTAGGTAATTACACTTGGGTAATTATACATTATGGGACACATACAAGAGATGTACAAAAGGGAGATGATGACTAACAAACCACTTGCAGAGATAAGGTGATAAGATAAGTTAGAGTACTAGTGCAGCAGCCTTGTCTCTCAACTAAGAGAAAGCCCTTGCTTGTCTCTTGCCAAGATTACAAATGGAGCTGATATTTCTGGTCACATCTGCTAGTCCTTATGTTCTTCAACATAATGTTCCCTTGCTACTGTACAGTGTGTAGCGCCACCCTGTATTCCTAGGATGCCGCAGAGTTAAACTTATTTAATTGAGGGGATTCAGTCCATATTGTAGCATCATACTTCATCTGGTCTTCATAAGATTAAAGATATCACAGGGGAAATGTATTTTTTATATGGCAAGTGATAATTTCACGGAAGACTTGCTGTGTGTCAATATATATGGGTGTGCCCAAGGTAATAAAAAAAACTAAATATTTTTGTTTTCACCACTTGTTTTCTTTTAATATCTAAGCTCACTGTTTTGATAAGGTTCTACAGTTGTGGTAGTTTCGATTAATTTTTTCTGGTTCATAAGGATTCTTGTAGCATAACTTTGAGCAGTTGGGAAATTAGTTTACTGTTATTAAGGTATAGTGGTAAGTGATTTTGATCATTATATGTTAGCATGTAGTGTTTATCACATGATTTGAGGTTATCTTGAGATGATTTTGGGGCTTTTTAGTGTCCCCGCGGTCCGGTCCTCGACCAGGCCTCCACCCCCAGGAAGCAGCCTGTGACAGCTGACTAACTCCCAGGTACCTATTTTACTGCTAGGTAACAGGGGCATAGGGTGAAAGAAACTCTGCCCATTGTTTCTCGCCGAGGGGTGGTGGTTTTGAATTTGTGACCACACCAAAAAAGTGAAAACTCACTCGAATCTAAATAAGAGAGAATGTCAGGCTATATGACGTTGGAGGCGAGATACTTAGGGCTAGCCTTGCCTAACTTTGCAGGGTGAAGGGTCTGAGGTACAGGACAAACACAGCTGGTTGGGGTTGGTCTTATTAGTCCTATTTAAAGGGGAGCTGGGCCAAATAATGACCTTCTTCCCTCCACCTAATTGGTGAAAGGTACCTGTCTGAGTCCCAAGATTTATTCATGATGAAGTGAATTCAGTATTACATAGAGCGGGGGGGGGGGGATGTTTGAAGAGAGGGGAAGAGGAGGAGTGAGGGAAAATTGGGAGAGGGTATGTTGGAGGATAATGGAGAAGGGGAGGGGGCAGAAGGTAGAGTTCTTTGGGTGAAATGGGAAGGCAGGAGGGATAATAAAAGAGTGGGAGGAGTGAGGAAAGGGGGGAGTAGAGACTTGGGTATAGCCGGTACCCTCTCCTAGTAAACTATTCAGGACGAAACATATTTGCTACACGTGGGAAGTTTTTGATGTCAGGTTTGTTCTTTACTAGGAGAGTAGGGTTTTGCAGCCCTGGGTGCTCTAATGAAGGGAAGGAGGTTCTTTTTTTATATGAAGGATATTGAGACTTTAGTATAACTTATGCTAAATCAAGGACTTCCTCTTTGGGGGTCTTCCATTGATTGTCTTGCTTGAGTGACCCATTTGACTTTCCTCGGTTAGCTTATCATCCTTAACCAATTGTTGATGCTTTCAAGCATCTGAGGTTAGAGAGTTTTCTTCCCTTAGTTTTGATGCTGTGCTCTTGTATTCTATCCTTGGGAGATTTGACTATGCCTCCAGGTGACTTTAATTCCTTAACTGTCTTTACGTTGTTCCTATTGGATTCTTTGAGACCCCCATCGGGGGATTGGTTATTATAGATTCTGTGTTAAATTTGGGATCTGGCCTTTTGACCTGACTTGGGTCCTTGTCCCTAGGCTGAAGGTTCTCTATCTCCAGGTAAAGGATGATTATTATTATCCACCTTCTTGGTTTGAGATAAACAACTTTCACTTGCCCATCAGGCGACCTGCCGCACACAGCAAGGTCGGCTGAGCGTTGACCATGAGAGCACAACCACACTCCAATGTTTATATTCTTTTCAGCTTTCTCTCCTCAATTTTCGTGCTATATCGTTCAATTTGGCATAAAATTGTTTGCATTAGAATGCTGTAAAGGGATATTTGCGTGTAAGTCTCACTTTCCTATACTTTAGACCCGCTGCGCACTGCAAGGTAGCCCTGAGCGTTGCTCAAGAGCTAACCACTCAAATGTTTATACTGTACTCTTTTCAGCTTTCTCACCTCAATTTTCATGCTATGTCATTAAATTAGGGATCAAATTGTTCACAATAGCATGCTGTAAAGGGATGTTTGCATATTAGAACATGTAAGTCCCGCTTTTCTATACTTTCGATGAACACACTTAACTTTTCCCTCATACCTGTTATGATGGCAAGAAAATATACAGAAAAATTAAGAAAGGGGGTGGCATTACTGTGTTGTGAAAGAACACCTAAAGGTAAACAAAATAATGATTGCCAATCCACAAGAAGTTGACATAATAGCACTAGAGATTTGCAATCAGGATGATAAACTAACGATCATAAATGCATATAGTCTACCGCCATGCAACACATGATCAAAGGAGGAGCTGGATAATAAACGAAAGGGTTTTATAACAATAATGAAAGATTATAGCGAGAGCTGATAAAGATACATCACAACTGTTGGTAATCGGCGACTTCAACTTGAAATCCTCAGGCTGGGAGGCATGTGAAGCTAGAACAGAGGATTTTTGGACTTGTAGATTCATAAATCTCATCCTGGAAACATTCAAGTTTCAACATGTTAAACAAGCTACGAGGATGAGGGAAGGGAATGTTCCCTCCATGCTAGATTTGATATTTACCAGGAAAGAGGAAGAGAGATTTGACATTCAGTACCTCCCTCCCTTGGGTAAAAGTGACCATGTATTTTTGGGAATAAAGTATGCAATGTGTCGTATTCTGGAAGAAAATGAGACTGAAGCAGTTGAAAAGCCTGATTTCAGGAGAGGAACAACTTGGAACAAGTTAGGCGAGAAGGTGGCAGAGGTGGCTTCCAAAAAAGGAGCCAAAAGAAGGTGGCTTTGATCTTCAGCTCTCCTAACCTGGGGTTACCATGGCCCTTGTTCTTGATACATCTTTGATCTTCAGCTCTCCTGGCCTGGGGTTACCATGGCCCTTGTGCTTGATACATCTTTGATCTTCAGCTCTCCTGGCCTGGTGTTACCATGGCCCTTGTGCTTGATACATCTTTGATCTTCAGCTCTCCTGGCCTGGGGTTACCATGGCCCTTGTGCTTGATACATCTTTGATCTTCAGCTCTCCTGACCTGGGGTTACCATGGCCCTTGTGCTTGATACATCTTTGATCTTCAGCTCTCCTGGCCTGGTGTTACCATGGCCCTTGTGCTTGATACATCTTTGATCTTCAGCTCTCCTGGCCTGGTGTTACCATGGCCCTTGTGCTTGATACATCTTTGATCTTCAGCTCTCCTGGCCTGGTGTTACCATGGCCCTTGTGCTTGATACATCTTTGATCTTCAGCTCTCTGGCCTGGTGTTACCATGGCCCTTGAACTTCTGAGTCTTTTTGCTTCTTTGAGAGGATTTGTGTGACATTACTTAAATGAACTCAACAGTAACAAAATCTTGCATTGTCCAAACATGTTCAGTTCATGTTGTTCACTTCTGTATAACAAAAATGTTCATACTTATGAGGATTCTTCATGTATGATATTGTCATGGCAGTATTGTGATGCATCTTAAGTTAATACTCTACCTGGTCTAAGTGGAACTGACACTAAATGCTGTAGCGTGCATAAGAACTTAATTTTTCATATACGATTTACTAATTTTGTTATCAAACAATAATAATAATATAAAGATATGACAAAGACAATAAAAAGTAAACCTGGTGATACAAAGTGTGTGTTTTCTGTA
Organism: Procambarus virginalis; assembly: GCA_020271785.1. Lineage (NCBI taxonomy): Eukaryota > Metazoa > Arthropoda > Malacostraca > Decapoda > Cambaridae > Procambarus > Procambarus virginalis. The sequence continues at coordinate 2,801,051 of WNGS01000009.1, forward strand.
TATCCATTCCAAAGGATTTTAGTGTCAAATCCAGACATGGATTAAATACTGTACATAAAACTTCTATAAACATAGATATCCCCCAAATATAATGACATTTTAAACAAAAATAACTAAACAAAATATCACAAAACTGCACTAAACAGTTGCACTAAAAAAGTAGTGGGAATATTCCCAAGTTATGGCTGTTGTAGATCTTTATTGCAGTGATTTATCATATTAGGATTCCTTGATGGCCCCCTTGGGAAGGGTGAATACAGTGGTGTGATGGAGGGTGTCTTGTGGGGTGGTGGAAGGTGTGTTGTAGTGTGAAGGGAGGGTGTATTGAAGGCATGAGGCTTGGTGTGATGGTGGATGAAAGAGGGTGCATTAAGAGTAGGGATGGAGAGAGAGGGAGAGGACAGGGCATACATATACTGGCGTGAAGGAATTGTAAGGGAGGGAAGGGTTGCGGCCTCGTCCCATTGCGCCTGACGGTTGCAAGTTCAGTTTAAAAATAGTCACCCCGTGCCCCCCCTCTCTTGTGGGGGTCCCTTAAGACCTTGTGGGGGTGTTTTCATAGGAGGTATGGATCAATAATCCTTCATTGGGTAAGGTTTTGTTGGATATTTAAGAAATATGAGCTTGAGAAATTTGAGATAAAAGGCTTGAAAAAATCGGTAGGATAGCCACGAGGGAGGGGATTCGAACCTATCCTCTGGGTGGTACTCCCAGGCTCATCATGCTGATTTTCTCACTGATACATCACGTTAATGGGATTTCTTTGTGAAAAGCTTCTGTAGCACAGTGTAAGGTAAGGCCACTACTGTAGCACAGTGTAAGGTAGTGGGCCACTACTGTAGCACAGTGTAAGGTAAGGCCACTACTGTAGCACAGTGTAAGGTAGTGGGCCACTACTGTAGCACAGTGTAAGGTAAGGCCACTACTGTAGCACAGTGTAAGGTAAGGCCACTACTGTAGCACAATGTAAGGTAGTGGGCCACTACTGTAGCACAGTGTAAGGTAGTGGGCCACTACTGTAGCACAGTGTAAGGTAGGCCACTACTGTAGCACAATGTAAGTTAGTGCCACTACTGTAGCACAGTGTAAGGTAAGGCCACTACTGTAGCACAGTGTAAGGTAGTGGGCCACTACTGTAGCACAGTGTAAGGTAAGGCCACTACTGTAGCACAGTGTAAGGTAAGGCCACTACTGTAGCACAGTGTAAGGTAGTGGGCCACTACTGTAGCACAGTGTAAGGTAGTGGGCCACTACTGTAGCACAGTGTAAGGTAAGGCCACTACTGTAGCACAGTGTAAGGTAGTGGGCCACTACTGTAGCACAGTGTAAGGTAAGGCCACTACTGTAGCACAGTGTAAGGTAAGGCCACTACTGTAGCACAGTGTAAGGTAGTGGGCCACTACTGTAGCACAGTGTAAGGTAAGGCCACTACTGTAGCACAGTGTAAAGTAGTGGGCCTGTACTGTAGCACAGTGTAAGGTAGTGGGCCACTACTGTAGCACAGTGTAAAGTAGTGGGCCTGTACTGTAGCACAATGTAAGGTAGTGGGCCTGTACTGTAGCACAGTATAAGGTAGTGGGCCTGTACTGTAGCACAGTGTAAGGTAGTGGGCCTGTACTGTAGCACAGTGTAAAGTAGTGGGCCTGTACTGTAGCACAATGTAAGGTAGTGGGCCACTACTGTAGCACAGTATAAGGTAGTGGGCCTGTACTGTAGCACAGTGTAAGGTAGTGGGCCTGTACTGTAGCACAATGTAAGGTAGTGGGCCTGTACTGTAGCACAATGTAAGGTAGTGGGCCTGTACTGTAGCACAATGTAAGGTAGTGGGCCTGTACTGTAGCACAGTGTAAGGTAGTGGGCCTGTACTGTAGCACAATGTAAGGTAGTGGGCCTGTACTGTAGCACAGTATAAGGTAGTGGGCCTGTACTGTAGCACAATGTAAGGTAGTGGGCCTGTACTGTAGCACAGTATAAGGTAAGGAGGGCTAGTGTAGCACAGTATAAGGTAAGGAGGGCTAGTGTAGCACAGTACAAGGTAAGGAGGGCTAGTGTAGCACAGTATAAGGTAAGGAGGGCTAGTGTAGCACAGTATAAGGTAAGGAGGGCTAGTGTAGCACAGTATAAGGTAAGGAGGGCTAGTGTAGCACAGTATAAGGTAAGGAGGGCTAGTGTAGTACAGTATAAGGTAAGGAGGGCTAGTGTAGTACAGTATAAGGTAAGGAGGGCTAGTGTAGCACAGTATAAGGTAAGGAGGGCTAGTGTAGCACAGTATAAGGTAAGGAGGGCTAGTGTAGCACAGTATAAGGTAAGGAGGGCTAGTGTAGCACAGTATAAGGTAAGGAGGGCTAGTGTAGCACAGTATAAGGTAAGGAGGGTTAGTGTAGTACAGCATAAGGTAAGGAGGGTTAGTGTAGCACAGTATAAGATAGGGAGGGCTAGTGTAGCACAGTATAAGATAGGGAGGGCTAGTGTAGCACAGTATAAGATAGGGAGGGCTAGTGTAGCACAGTATAAGACAGGGAGGGCTAGTGTAGCACAGTATAAGACAGGGAGGGCTAGTGTAGCACAGTATAAGACAGGGAGAGCTAGTGTAGCACAGTATAAGAGAGGGAGGGCTAGTGTAGCACAGTATAAGACAGGGAGGGCTAGTGTAGCACAGTATAAGACAGGGAGGGCTAGTGTAGCACAGTATAAGACAGGGAGGGCTAATGTAGCACAGTATAAGACAGGGAGGGCTAGTGTAGCACAGGATAAGACAGGGAGGGCTAGTGTAGCACAGTATAAGACAGGGAGGGCTAGTGTAGCTGAACACAGTTCCACAAAGCCTATCACTAAACACCTGTTTGTCCGCCACACCCAAGCTTGTGTACAGCTGACAAATGTGGCTCCAGCTATCTTTGAGGGTATCTTGAGATGATTTCGGGACTTTAGCGTCCCCGCGGCCCAGTCCTCAACCAGGCCTCCACCCCAGGAAGCAGCCCGTGACAGCTGACTAACACCCAGATACCTATTTTACTGCTAGGTAAGAGGGGCATAGGGTGAAAGAAACTCTGCCCATTGTTTCTCGCCGGCGCCCGGGATCGAACCCGAGACCACAGGATCACAAGTCCAGTGTGCTGTCCGCTCGGCCGACCGGCTCCTAGGTCGGCCGGCCGAGCTAAGGTGAACAAATTTCCCCCAAACTTACAAAAATCCTTCATTGTACCTCGCTTGGCTGAACTAATTAGAATTCAACCTATTTAATTTGTTGTTGTTAGAAACAAGGTGGTGGTACGGTGGTGCTGGTGGGAATGAAGGTAGTGGAGGGAGTACAGGGGTATTGAAATAAATAAGGTGGTACCTGGTACCTGGTTGATACCTGGTTGATGGGGTTCTGGGAGTTCTTCTACTGCCCAAGCCCGGCCCGACCTCAGGCCTCAGGTGATTATGGTACTGATAGAAACAAATGGGTTGTGGTAGAGTGGTACCACTTGTGGCAAGGTGTGTGGGTGTAGTTATTTAAGTGTAGTTACAGGATGAGAGCTACACTCCTGGTGCTTGATTGGACGAAGCAGTTATGCATAGTACTTACGAGCGTGTACATATTTCCTCAATCTTTGACGGCTTTGGTCACATTTATTAAACAGTTTACAAGCATGAAAACTTTCCAACAACTGTTGTTATTGTTATAAACAGCCTCCTGGTGCTTCGGAGCTCATTAACTGTTTAATAATTGTAAACAAAGTCGCCAAAGATTGAGAAATGATGTACAGGTTCGTAAGTGCTTGCGTAAGTGCTTCATGAATCTGGCCCCTGGTGTCCCGTTTTCCCAGTACTCTGTCATATAACGCTTTGAAACTACTGGTGTGCGTGTGTATGTGTGTACACACGTGTGCGTATGCGTGTAATTACCTAAGTGTAGTTACAGGATGAGAGCTACGTTCGTGGTGTCCCGTCTTCCCAGCACTCTTTGTCATATAACGCTTTGAAACTACTGATGTGTGTGCATGTGTATGTGTATCTGCATCTTGTATGTTGGATGGTGGTGGTGGGGTACTGTTTTTTAGTGTCAAGTTGACCATTTACTACCATGTTGCATGAGTCTTTCCCCTTTCATGTGTCCCCTTTCCTTCCTCCACCCTTACCCACCTTTAGCACTCGGGTCCCCTTCCATTCGTGCCCCGCACAGCACCCTCTCCTTCCTTTGTTAGTGTCCATACTGACCCTCTCCCTTCCTTACTACACCTTTCCTCAGTGCTTCTGCTACTCCTGTCTTCCCTTGTCTTGCCGTTCTCGTTCGTCTACATCTACAGAGATCACTCCAGGCCGCTTCATTCTTCAGCCCAAGTTTCTTTCCTCACATTGCTATAATACTTCTATGACTTTATTCCTCCTATGCTTTACCCTTTATATTGCTTTACTTTTACTCTGCCTTCATTCCTCCCGTGGCTTTATGCCTCAGACGTTTTACCCCTCGCATTGCCTTGCTTCTACTGTGGCTTTATTTCACCCATGGCTTTTTTATTTCACTGGCTCTTAGCTTTACCAGTACTAAGGCTCCCATGGCTTTACCTCAACCATCGCATTAACCTCCCATGGCTTTGCGCAATGGTGTCGACTATGTAGCACTTTGAAGGGGTCAGGATAAGGATTTGGGATGGAACAGAGGGAAGGAATGTACGAGAAACACAATTTACACCCGGATAATATAAGAGCGAATGGTTCCAAATCTGCACACTGAAATAATTCCTTACACAATCAAGAGGCATGATTGTGTGTGTGTGTAAAATTGCCTCGTTGAAAAGTAGAAGTGTAGGTAAATGTAGGTACTCTTTAAGAGAATTCTATAATTATTAAGGGCGTTCAACACACAACACTCTTTAAATGTAAGATGCAGTACTGGCTGTCCTCTTTTTGCCATTCAAGAGGGAAGCTACTAACACCTCTTAAGAGATTATCTGATCAACTGGATTGGTTCATACATGAGACTGTATGCTAAGCTTACAACAACCTGGTCGACGGTCCTGATCCTGTCCCTTACCTTGAGTATACCTTGAGGTGCTTCCGGGGCTTAGCGTCCCCGCGCCCCAGTCGTCGACCAGGCCTCCTGGTTGCTGGACTGATCAACCAGGCCCTGAACTAACAATTATACCCTGGTCCTGATCCTGTCCCTGGACTAACAATTAAACCCCTGGTCCTGATCCTGTCCCTGAACTAACAATTATACCCTTGGTCCTGATCTTGTCCCTGAAACTAACAATTGTACCCTGGTCCTGATCCTGTCCCTGAATTAACAATTAAACCCTTGGTCCTGATCCTGTCCCTGAACTAACGATTATACCCCTGGTATAATTGCATACTCCATACTCGCATACTCCAGATTGTCTGACATATGTGGTATATAATGTTCTGAAAGATTCCTTACACAAGTTTCTAAAGGCCGTTCTTATGTTAGCCAACCTGGCATATGCTGCTGATGTTATCCTCTTGATATGAGCTTCAGGGGACAGGTCTGGCGTGATATCAACCCCCAGGTCTTTCTCTCTGACTCTTGAAGTATTTCATCTCCCAAATGATACCTGTATCTGGTCTCTTGCTTCCTACCCCTATCTTCATTGCATTACATTTGCTTGGGTTTAACTCTAACAGCCATTTGTTCGACCATTCCTGCAGCTTGTCCAGGTCTTCTTGAAGCCTCAAGCTGTCCTCCTCTGTCTTAATCTTTCTCATAATTTTGTCGCCGTCAGCAAACATTGAGAGGAATGAGTCTATACCCTCTGGGAGATCATTTACGTATAGCAGAAACAGGATAGGTCCGAGTACAGAGCCCTGTGGGACTCCACTGGTGACTTCACGCCAGTCTGAGGTCTCACCCCTCACTGTAACTCTCGCTTCCTATTGCTTAGGTACTCCCTTATCCACTGGAGCGCCTACCAGTTACTCCTGCCTGTTTCTCCAGCTTATGCATCAACCTTTTATGGGGTACTGTGTCAAAGGCTTTCCGACAGTCCAAAAAAAAATGCAGTTGCCCATCCTTCTCTTTCTTGCTTAATCTTTGTTAATGTTAATCTGTGTGTACTCACCTAATTGTGCTTGCGGGGTTGAGCTTTGGCTCTTTGGTCCCTCCTCTCAACCGTCAATCAACTGGTGTACAGATTCCTGAGCCTACTGGGCTCTATCATATCTACATTGAAACGTGTATGGAGTCAGCCTCCACCACATCATTTCCTAATGCATTCCATTTACTAACTACTCTGACGCTGAAAAAGTTCTTTCTAATGTCTGTGGCTCATTTGGGCACTCAGCTTCCACCTGTGTCCCCTTGTTCGCGTCCCTCCAGTGTTGAATAGTTCATCCTTGTTTACCCAGTCGATTCCCCTGAGGATTTTGTAGGTTGTGATCATGTCCCCCTTACTCTTCTGTTTTCCAGTGTCGTAAGGTGCATTTCCCGCAGCCTTTCCTCATAACTCATGCCTCTTAGTTCTGGGACTAGTCTAGTAGCATACCTTTGGACTTTTTCCAGCTTCGTCTTGTGCTTGACAAGGTACGGGCTCCATGCTGGGGCCGCATACTCCAGGATTGGTCTTACATATGTTGTGTACAAGATTCTGATGTTAGCCAGCCTCGCATATGCCGCAGACGTTATTCTCTTTATGTGGGCTTCAGGAGACAGGTTTGGTGTAATATCAACTCCTAGATCTTTCTCTCTGTCTGTTTCATTAAGTACTTCATCTCCTATTCTGTATCCTGTGTCTGGCCTCCTGTTTCCACTGCCTAGTTTCATTACTTTGCATTTACTCTGGTTGAACTTTCAACAGCCATTTGTTGACCATTCACTCAGTCTGTCTAGGTCATCCTGTAGCCTCCTACTATCGTCCTCTGTTTCAATCCTCCTCATAATTTTTGCATCGTCGGCAAACATTGAGAGGAACGAATCTATACCCTCTGGGAGATCATTTACATATACCAGAAACAGTATAGGTCCAAGGACTGACCCCTGCGGGACTCCACTTGTAACGTCTCGCCAATCTGAGACTTCACCCCTCACACAGACTCGTTGTCTCCTGTTGCTTAGGTACTCCTCTATCCACCGGAGTACCTTCCCTTTCACTCCAGCCTGCATCTCCAACTTTCGCACTAGCCTCTTGTGTGGCACTGTATCAAAGGCTTTCTGACAATCCAAAATATGCAGTCTGCCCACCCTTCTCTTTCTTGCCTTTTTTTTGTTGCCTGGTCGTAGGTGTGTGTGTGTGTGTGTGTACTCAGCTAGTTGTGCTGGTGAAGGTTGAGCTCTGGCTCTTTGGTCCCGCCTCTCACCGTCAATCAACAGGTGTACAGTTTTCCTGAGAAACTGTGTGTGTGTGTGTGTGTGTGTGTGTTGGTGTGTGTTTGTGTGTGTGTGTGTGTGTGTGTGTTGTGTGTGTGTGTGTGTGTGTGTGTGTGTGTGTGTACATGGGTGTGCTGTGACCCCATTGGGGGGGGGGGAGGTGTGTGCGCTGGGTATGCGAGTATGTGTAGGTGGGTTGTTGGTCCATCGACCCGTGGGTGCTCTGCGCTAGGGAGTGTAAGTGGGGGCCCAAGTAGTCGCTTGCTTGAACTGGTTTAGGAGAGGGTTTAAGTGTCACTTCCGGGAATGGTAATGTCTGCTTGGATAATTCAGAGGGAAGATGTTAACTTAAGAAGCTTAGGGAGTACATTCAACCCGTCCTCAAGAAATTATAGAACCTGTGATGATAGAACCCATAGATACTAAGGATGTATAAAATATGGACTTTGTACACACAAAACTTCACGTATTGCCATATTGCCAGTGTAGAGTACGCTGCTGTCGTTATCCTNTTAATACCTGCTTGCTAGGGTTCTGGGAGTTAATACCTGCTTGCTAGGGTTCTGGGAGTTAATACCTGCTTGCTGGGGTTCTGGGAGTTAATACCTGCTTGCTGGGGTTCTGGGAGTTAATACCTGCTTGCTAGGGTTCTGGGAGTTAATACCTGCTTGCTGGTGTTTTAGGAAGTAAATACCTGCTTGATGGGGTTCTGGAGTTCTTCTACTCCCCAAGCCCGCCCGAGGCCAGGCTTGACTTGTGAGAGTTTGGTCCACCAGGCTGTTGCTTGGAGCGGCCCGCAGACCCACATCCCACCAGAGCCCGGTTGGTATGGCACGCCTTGTAGAAAACTATCTAGTTTCCTCTTGAAGATGTCCACGGTTGTTCCAGCAACATTTCTTATGCTCGCTGGGAGGACGTTGAACAACCGCGGAGTGAAGATGTCTACAATAATGCAGGAAGTTGTGAAGATGGTCACAGTGATGAAGGAAGTTTGTTATTAAGATGTTTCTTCACGCTAGCAACGCTGGGCCTAGTGTGTGTGTATGTTATCTTGTAATAACGTAGTTTCAGACCGAGTTCGTCAGTATCAAAAGATTCACCACGCCGAGTTATAGAACAAGCAGCGCTCTCTTACTGGGTATCATTGTTCAGTTGTTAAATATAAGGTGTACAGAAAATTGCAAAATCATGTCAAACATCCACTGATGAGTATGGTTACAGCGTTGTGTGCTCTTTGCAATCCTTCTTTACTATTGCTCATGCCATGATTTTGTTACTGGTGGTAGAACTCGAAATCAATCCGTAGCGCGTTTCTGCGAACCGCAGCGCTGTTTCTGCGATCTGCAGTACTGTTTCGGCGATCCGCAGCGCTGTTTCGGCGATCCGCAGCGCGTTTCTGCGATCCGCAGCGCTGTTTCAGCAATCCACAGCGCTGTTTCAGCGATCCACAGAGCTGTTTCAGCGATCCACAGCGCTGTTTCAGCGATCCACAGAGCTGTTTCAGCGATCCACAGCGCTGTTTCAGCGATCCACAGAGCTGTTTCGGCGATCCGCAGCGCTGTTTCAGCGATTCACAGCGCTGTTTCAGCGATCCACAGCGCTGTTCGGCGATACGCAGTGCTGTTTCGGCGATCCGCAGCGCGTTTCGGCGATCCGCAGCGCTGTTTCAGCGATTCACAGCGCTGTTTCAGCGATCCGCAGCGCTGTTTCGGTGATCCACAGCGCTGTTTCGGCGATCCGCAGCGCGTTTCAGAGATCGGCAGCGCTGTTTCACCGATCCACAGCGCTGTTTCGGCGATCCGCAGCGCTGTTTCAGAGATCCACAGCGCTGTTTCAGAGATCCACAGCGCTGTTTCGGCATCCGCAACGCGTTTCAGAGATCCACAGCGCTGTTTCAGAGATCCACAGCGCTGTTTCGGCGATCCGTAGCGCTGTTCGGCGATCCGCAGCGCTGTTTCAGGAAATATTTCATTGAATTGATGTACTGAGCTTCCCAAACTTAATGGACTGTCATTTCCTTTTTGAATCTATATATGGAGTTTACCTCCACAAATTCATTGTTGCTCATTTATTTCTTGTTAGTGCTCTGACACTAAAAATGTTATTTGTAATGTTGATATAATTAGTTTATTAATGACTCCATGTGCCTCTCCTGTAGGAAGTGACAGGTTATAGTCATATATATATTCAGTACTTGAACCCCAATCTTCTTTATGCTAGGCTATATATGTGTGTGGTGAACTCGGTAAATATAATTTTAATTTGCTAATCATACACCCCGCACCCATCCAGCTTATTGTGACTGTTAATTAATTAATGTACTGTACTTTTTATGTAAACTTTCCCAATTATAATGTCTAGCTACCATATAGTTTTGGGTTAAATTTACCCGAATTTGCCTGAATTTATCTGAGGATCTTTAATATTATAGTCCTCCTGTCCTCTACGAGGACAGGAAGCTGGCGGCTTGTCTAAGCTCCCTCTATTTGTCCTGATGATTTTTCAAGCTGGATTTTAAAGTTCGGCGAGGTTTTTTTGGCATTTACGGCTTCGGCGGGTAGGCAGTTCCATGGGTTTATAACCTTGTGGGCGAAAGAGCATCTCCTGTTTTCATCCCTTCATTGCAACCTCCTCCTGTTTATATAGTAACGATGTAAGGTTACCTTATAGTAACGATGATGATCTTCTTGAGATTCTCTTGAGATGATTTCGGGGCTTTAGTGTCCCCGCGGCCCGGTCCTCGACCAGGCCTCCACCCCCAGGAAGCAGCCCGTGACAGCTGACTAACACCCAGGTACTTATTTACTGCTAGGTAACAGGGGCATAGGGTGAAAGAAAACTCTGCCCAGTGTTTCTCGCCGGCCCTGGGATCGAACCCAGGACCACAGGATCACAATCCAGCGTGCTGTCCGCTCGGCCGACCGGCTCCCTTGTATTTGAGTTGGACAAACCGGAAAACCACTGTTTACTTGTGTTGCTTTGACAGACTAAACTAACCTAACTTCCAAGGTTAATATAGTACATATGTGTGCTATACTAAGCCTAGGAATGTTTATTTATTTTTTAGCTTCATTATTTTAAAAGAATTCCTTACTAGTCGGTATGCTACTGTCTAAAAGCTAAGTATGTACGAAATCTTGACGACTGTCACAATAGGTACTATTAAGTACTATTAAGTACTATTTTACACAGTCTCCGTGGTGTAGTGGTAAGACACTCGCCTGGCGTTCCGCGAGCGCTATGTCAGGGTTCGTTCCTGGCCGGGGAGGATTTACTGGGCGCAATTCCTTAACTGTAGCCTCTGTTTACGCAACAGTAAAATGTGTACTTGGATGAAAAAACGATTCTTCGCGGCTGGGATCGTATTCCAGGGACCTGCCCGAAACGCTACGCGTACTAGTGGCTGTACAAGAATGTAACAACTCTTGTATATATATATATATATATATATAAAAAAAAAAAAAAAAAAAAAAAAAAAAAAAAAAAAAAAAAAAAAAAGGAGGGGGTTCCCATTATGGCTTGTGAGCTTGAAGCTGTTTGGATTCGATACACTGATGTTATTAGAACGCCAGAAGAATTCATCAATGTGATATATGAAGATTTTAGAACGTTTACACTAACACTAACGTTTGCACGCACTACTCTGTCCTGTTCATGCTTGGATAAGATTTCTGTTAACATGATTTTTATTAAATACTTAGAGATATCTTGACATGTATGACAGACGTATTAAAAAATCAAATGTTATTCAGGTAAAGTACATACATACAAGGGGTGATACAAATATTGATGAATTTATAGATAGAGCTAGTATGCCTAAAGCATACCTAAAGCTAAATGCCTAAAGCCACTATTACGCAAGCGTTTCGGCCAGGATTTATCTTTAAATTCTGTATTTTCTTCATATACCATCAAAGTGTGACGCAGTATGCGGACAGTTTTACTAACATAGTTAAATTTTGTTAGATCTACATCGGCATGTGACACATACGATGTGTCACAACCGAAAAGTTGATGATATTCTGCAGATATATAAGAATTTTACAGCAAAATTGCAACTGTGATGATTGTCTGAATGTCTATTGCAAATGGTCTGTGTACCTAGTCATACAATATTTGTGTTATGTCGGGTACATACCGCAAGCGTAGAGGAAGAAATGTATATGTTATCACTAGCAATGTTCGGTATATGCTTATTGTTTGTGCGTGTATATATATATATATATATATATATATATATAGATAATATATATATATCACTATATATATTATATATCTATATATATATAATATATATATATATATATTATATATATATATATATATATGAACCGTACTGGACGGATGAGAACCTTGAGTTACTTCATCACTTGATGTATATCTAAACCTCAATGAATGTATTTCAATTTCATTCATTCAATAACTATTCCATTATTTGCTCTAAAATTATTACAAATCAAACATCATCTTAGCTTAAACCTTCAATTATGACATAGGCGACGTTTCTCCTGCGGGTGGATATTATGTTTGTATGATAAAGGTTAGGTTATTATGACCTATAGTGTAGTGGTGAGGCGAGGGATGTCCCTCTCCGCGTCGCCCACCGCCTCTTCCCCGCAACGTTTAATCACCACAGCTACTAAAAGTAGTTGTGTGTGAAGGAACGATGCCCTTGGCGTACGCACGAGCGCAGACGAGCGTCAGTGTGCACGCCACTGCCTGCTCGTCGCCCTCACACGCTTAATCACATGATCCGTTGAGTGCAAGCATTGCTATTATGCTGGGCAAGTTCTCTACGTTGGTGCCTACATGTTGACTCGTATGTGACAGCCAAACCACAAACGTTTGGAAATGTTGGCCAACATATTATTATTTCAGCGTTAAAAGAGGTTTATAGAGGTTTCAGAAGTGTGGAGTAGAAAGCATGTTGAGTGAAGGTGTGATAAGTGGCGGGAATGCCACTAAACACGGGTCACGTGGTCACTACAGGTCAGCCTGACCACGTGGGAATTTGTTTATGTCGCCAGATGACGTCACAGTTTCCCCCATGGAAAAATTCTTCCCTGCACTATCACCTCAATAGACACTGAAAACAAACCAACAAAATGCCAATATATATAATCAAGCGCAACGAAATTACCACAAACGCGAGGAAAAGTGTACAAAATATCTGGTGTAAGGTGAAAGAACTAGTTTCTTAAACGCATTATATCGTCTAGACAATTTATTATGCGGTCGGCGGAGGAATACAGAGTTGAGTTTTGGATTGTGTGTCTACGGTGAGCGAGTATAGCTCTGTAAAATGGCTGATAGAGAAGGTGGAGAGGATAACCCGCAACCGGGTCAGCCAAGTACGTGTCATGTTGCATTATTCCATGCTATGTAGTCCCTACTATGCGGGATCTCTGCCGTAGCGGCCCAAACTCCTGGATCATGGGTTGCCAGGCTCCGATGACCAGATGGCAGGCTATCTCACCTGGATGATATGCAATCTTCAAATTTCCTTTGTTCGCACAGCCCGATTTTTACCTTAAGGTTCAAATATTAACTTGGCGATATCTTCTAGTGGCGGGCTTGTTTACGTTGAGTTGTAAGGGCCGTGTGGCCAGCTTGTCGCTAGTGGAAGATGACGAGAGTTTCCCCCCGCGGGTTCTGTATTGACGTGGAGCAAGTGTTACCATGTACTCTGGAACAGTAGGCTCCACCGGCTGCCCTCCACAGGCTGCCCTCCTCCAGCCTGCCCTCCGCCAGCCTGCCTTCCTCGCCCTCAATGCCAGCAATATGCTAGTATCCCTCATGCAGCCGCTAAATCCACTCTCACACTCGACCTCTCACCATCCTCACACGGGGGTTCACGCCACTGGATGGAAGTTAATTACTAGAATTTATTTTCCAAGCCTATCCTTACGGTCAAGTTACAGCTGAGTCAAGCGAGTTTATGCCACATTCTTAAGGGTTCTATAGAACTACAGGACAGCTAAGCTGTACAAGTAGTTTTCATTAAGGAAAGTAGTTTGGAAACTTAATCATGAAAATGCATTTTGTTGTCATCCTTGGCCAGTAATAATACAACAAATACACCTCTAATTATTAAATATTGTAGTTCCAGACCTAGAGGTAATTGAATCAAAATAAAGTATATATATTAATTGCAAGAGTAATTATAGAAAAATATATCCAGTGAAGCCATAATTCCATTAAGAACAAAATGGCTTCAAACACCTGTGGATGTTCAACATACTTTTGCAGGCCACTGGCCCATGTGAACAAATCCTGGTTATTCCCAATCATTTTCACCTCTTCATCTGTCCATACCATGTTGATGTATAACCAACCATACTGTCTAGTGCCCTGTTATATTATTGTGCATCCTATTTCCAGAAAATACTCTATATGTCTGATGCTTCTACATTGTTCTACTCATCCACAACTATTATGAAGCCATTCTTAGGCCTACTAGTCATTTCTAACTCCCCCCCCCATTTAATTAATCTCATTGCCTAAATTAACGTAAGCCTAGTCAAAACTATACCCAGTCTCACAGATGCCCAAACTGCTATGTTATTATTGACTTTTAAATATATTACTATTACAGTAGATTCCCCATAAGCTAAGCTATACAGTATTTAGTCTAACTTAAACTTTAGCTAGAACAACCTAACATAGAAAAGTGGGGCAAGTTGAAGGAGAATGCCATCCTACACTATACTATACATAATAAATATTTAATGTTCACAATTGTCTCAACAGCTGTGTGGGATGGTGTGTAAATTATATATTTCCTTGTTGTTTCTAAATGGGTAATAAACTGTTGGTTCATTACTGATTACTAGTAACTGTATATGCAACAAGTAAAAAAGGGCCAAGCATGTAAAAAAAAATTAATTGAATATCTGTGAATGCCTACTGTTGCTTCAGTTGTAATTTGAGAATTGGCTGCATTATGAAGTGAACCCCAACCTAACCTACTGATTGTGCATAGGATATGCATACAGGCCCCATAGAGTGCTGTACTAATTGGATAACAGCCCATGTTCTGCAGAATTTGGATTAAGTTTTTGCATTCACTAAGAAAATGTAATTGACATTGCACAAGTAGCACACTGATAATTGTTTTATCCTGTATCTAAATAGCCGGTCGGCCAAGCGGACAGCACGCTGGACTTGTGATCCTGTGGTCCTGGTTCGATCCCAGGCGCCGGCAAGAAACAATGGGCAGAGTTTCTTTCACCCTATGCCCCTGTTACCTAGCAGTAAATAGGTACCTGGGTGTTAGTCAGCTGTCACGGGCTGCTTCCTGGGGGTGGAGGCCTGGTCGACGACCGGGCCGCGGGGACACTAAAGCCCCGAAATCATCTCAAGATAACCTCAAGATAACACTACTGATGGGTTCCTCAAGCATCTGAATATTGCCTCGGAAAAATATGTGATGTCGCAGTATTGTTGCAAATTGTGCTCATAGTATATAAACCACGTTATAATTATTTTGTTAGGTTAGGTCAGGCTTAGTTTTTTTGCTTTAAGGGTAGTGATGGTGTAGCCGAGGATAATTTTTGTCATTCTTAGACCCTAGTCCTTGGGTTTGTATGCAAATAGTATAGGGCATATTGGGATGTTATCCACACTCTTCAGGTTAGATGTTATTATATATAGTAGATGAATGTCAAATTTCTCATGAGATAGCATTGCATTTTCTTTGATATGGTCCACTTCAATTATGCATATACATGTAATAGCAACATCCAAATATGAAAAAAAGTTCACACATGATCAATTATTTGGTACAGTACAGTATTTCCAAATGGAGCAATACTTGTACTGTATTACCATGAGATGCCCTGTTGCTGGTGTGCTCATTCCTGCTTGCCATGTTTTCTTGAACTTTTTGAACACATTAGATAAGGTTTGTTTAGGTAAAGAGCATTTTAGAAAAGCTACTAATCTTGCCCAAATTAATTTTCAAGAAAATCCATGAAAGTGTAGCTAACGTCATAGAACAAATTAGGAATGGGTCAACTTGTGTTAGTTATTTAATGTTATTTATCTAAAACTAATCAGATGTTTGAATTTTGCCTGTTTATAGCACCTGCTCTAAGAGTTTACACTTCTGAAAAGATAGCGTTATATCTGGCTTCTCAAAGTTTTAGTCCTCGAGGGTATCTACTTTAGGTGCATCTCGGATGGAGGATCTTTCCTGTTTTTAGCCAATTTAGAATAAATTAAATGTTTGGGTTCTTGGAAGTGAATCTGTTTATCTTTGCATGGAATAAGCACCGTTTGGTTTATGTAGCTCTGTTTCCAGATTAGGCCTTGACAGTGAACACTTGTCTCTTGGATTGGAAACAGTAGCAGTGTGTCACTCATTTTCCTCCAGTTCTTCTCCTGACATTGTTCAAGTTAGTGGGAATACTTTTGGGGCCATGTCAGTCTTGTTTTACAATTTTTGACTGGCAATTTTCACGCATGAAGTTTCTCACGCAATTTTCACGCATGAAGTATGTATAACATCAAGTATGGGAGACAGGTGGTGAACCTTCCAGATTTTGACTTTCATGTTTCATCGAGGCCAATGTTTGAGGTGGTGTGGAAGGCTTTCTGCCATAGTTTTGCTTTTGTCAGGGCTGTTGCCTGAATTTACCTGATGGTCACTATATCTCTGAGAGAGCATTGACAAGATCAGGAAGCCAGCATTTTGAAAAAAAGTCCTCCCATTTGTCCTGATGTTCTTTGGTGGGTAGATGGCTCCATTGGTTTATAACCCTATGGGTGATGAAGCATCTCCTGTTTACTGTCCTACATTGCAACTTGTTGAGCTTGAATCCTTTGCTTCTTGTTTGAGTTACATCTGATCTTTTGAAGAAATGGTCTGTATCAGTTGCGGCCCTCAACCGTTCCTTGTATGGAAGTCGACTTAGTTCTGGAATGATTTTTGTCACCAGTGGCTGGACTTTCTCCTAAGCAAATGTGTCTTTCTGAAGATGAGGTCTCTATGCTTGGATACAATAATCCAAGTTGGAGGACACAAGAGATTTATACCGTTGAATAAGTACCTTCTTTTCCCTGAAATAAAAGTTATGTTTGATTATTCTTAGGGTTTACATTTTTTTTGTTAACTGCCACTGCCACTTGATATGAAACTTTCAGTGAATGATGGATTCTGACACCATGGTCTTTTTCTCATCAGTCGGCTGCAAAATAATGTTGATTTGATAATTGTGATGTCCATTGTTATGCCCCCACTTGGAAGGTCTTGCATTTTTCAATATTAAAAAGCATCAGCCAATCTTCTGACCATTTATAGAGTTCATGTAGATCTCTTTGTAAGGCCTGAATATGAGTTTCATTATGTACTGTACCATAAATCTTGGTGTCATCTGCAAATTTGATAATGTGCTTTATAATATTCTCACCTGCCACTGATGTATATGACAAGGGTGGGCCCCAAAATGGAATCTTGCAGCACCATGCTCACCACATTTCTTTAGACAGATTCATTTGCATTTAGGACGACCCTTTCTTTGCTTAAATCATTGGTTTATCCATTTTAGTGTTCTGCTATTTATCCCGTGTACTTGCCAATCTTTCATATGGTACCTTGTCAAAAGCTTTAGCAAACTCCATGTATTTGGTACTATGTCTACTGGAAGTTTTTTGTCTGAGAAGCTAGTTACCATTTCCAAAAGTATGCTCAGGTTTGTAAGGGAGGATTTATTTTTAACAAACTATGTTTCATTGATTTTATTAGATTGTTCACGATGAAATGGTGGATAAATCCCCCTTCCCTAGGATTCTCTCCATGAGCTTGCAGATGCACGAGGTTAAACTTATCAGACTGTAGTTTTCTGCACCGCTCTTTCTGCCCTTTTTTTCTTTATATCACATGTTTGGTGACATTCCTTAATTCATTTTCTTCACCTGCTAAAAGCATTGGTGTAGGTACTGGGATGTTGTCTAAACTCTTTAGTGTGAACACTGATGTAAACTATTCATTCAGAGTGTTGGCTGTCTTATCATCATTTATAACTTGGTTAGTCTCATCTTTTAAGGGTTCTACGAAGTCTTTTGTTTCGGTTTTGCGATGGCCTTCCTCTTAGTTATTTAGTCTCGCTTTGGCAGTGCTCCTCGTTTTTTTGGTTGCACCTTGCTTCAGTGATGCTTATTAAGATTGCCAAGGTGTTCTTCCACTTATTGCAGTTTCATGTATATTTTTAACTAGACTAGTCCCTTAATATTGTGTTTGAATTACTACTCATCTCTGAAGAGCTAGGTGTCTCCTTCAGTAGAGTACTGTATGCTCAAAGGTAGCAGTGTTTGGGAGATGCATGTTCCTCATTAGAATCATGCTTAATGTCCTGTGGCCCTGGAGATGATGAGGAAAATAAGTCAACATAATGTGGCTAAAAACAAATAACCCATCCCAGACATAGCAGTCAAATTGGATGTTGGGAGCCCAGTATCTTCAGACAGTTGCTTAACCTCATTGTAAGTGTGTGGGGTACTGGGCTGTGTGATGGGTCTCTAAAGCCAGCTTGCCTGGCCTGTCCAGGTTATATCTTTCAGGATGCATCTGTTACTGGTGTCTTCAGGTTGCTTTGAGGTGGTTCTATGCATCAATGTCCTTGTGGCCAGGCCTCCTGGATGACAGTCTGGTCAACCAGTTGTTAGACTCCTTTGTATGCCACCTAGCATAGAAACCCCAAATCAGGTGATCTGGTACCCTTTGATGTTTATCAAATTTGTGTGTAATTACACCATGGTCACATATGTTGAAAGCTTTCATAACATCTGTGTACTGTATATTATATCAACATTTTGCTGGTTTTCTATTGATGGCATCTGAGACCATATCATAGGAGTCTTAACAATTATGAGAAGCAGGAGTGTCCTGCAGTAGACCTGTCATAGAAGCCGGTCGGGTGCCGGTCGGCCGAGTGGACAGCACACTGGACTTGTGATCCTGTGGTCCCGGGTTCGATCCCGGGCGCCGGCGAGAAAGAATGGGTAGAGTTTCTTTCACCCTATGCCCCTGTTACCTAGCAGTAAAATAGGTACCTGGGTGTTAGTCAGCTGTCACAGGCTGCTTCCTGGGGTGGAGGCCTGGTCGAGGACCGGGCCGCGGGGACACTAAAGTCCCGAAATCATCTCAAGATAACCCCAAGATAGAATTACAGTATATATACATTGTGACTCCATGTGTTTTGTGATTTTATTACTTAGCCCTTTTAAAAAAAATTATTGTTTGATGCTAGTGCTATTGGTCTACAGTATAATACAGTATTGTCCTTCTGGTTTGCTGCCCTATTTTTGGAGTTGCAAAATCTCTGCTGTTTCAAGTGTCAAGTATGAAACTGTCTAGTCCAATCCTTTTTATTGTTATTGTTTTTGTTTTTACGGTGTCTGCAGGACCATCTGGAGAGGGAGCTATAGCAAGGAAGCCAAGGAAGCTGCCCAGAAATACAGCATAGTGTAGTGAAATGCCCTTTGTGTGTGTGTATAATTACCTAAGTGTAGTTACAGGATGAGAGCTATGCTCGTGGTGTCCCATCTACCCAACACACTGTCATACAATGCTTTGAAACTACTGACTGTTTTGGCCTCCACCACCTTCTCACTTAACTTGTTCTGTACAGTGTGTGTGTGTGAGTCAGCAATTCCCTGTTCCTGTCCTGTCTCCCTCCTTCCAGCAGCAGTTAGTGTGGGCCAGGTTGCCACCTGTTAAGCGCTTGTTAAGAGCTTTGTTAGAGAGTTCAATGATTGTCAAAAGATTTCTTGGACAAGCATTTTTTTATTTTTGGCATTTTTGTTGATTTATTTGTAAAATTCTTTACAACATTTCTAAATAGGAAAAAAGCACACTTAGTTCATATTTATCAATAATCATTTGAAAATTACATTGTAACTAAATCTGTGGACTTCATTGTAACTAAATCTGTGGACTAACTAAAGCTGTTGTATAGCCATATAGTGGTACCTCCGTTTTCAAATTTAATCCATTTCCCAAGACGGTTCAAAAACCAAAAATTGGAAAACCGAAACAAATTTTCTCATACGAAATAATGTAAATTTAATTAATCTGTTCCACACTTCCAAAAATATTAACTTGAAAATACATTTTATACATACTACTACTAATATTTGTACTACAGTATGTACAAGTATATCTTACCTTTATTGAGGACTCTTGTTGGCATATGGAAGACAGTGGAGAGCCGGTCGGCCGAGCGGACAGCACGCGGGGTTTGTGATCCTGTGGTCCTGGGTTCGATCCCAGGCGCCGGCAAGAAACAATGGGCAGAGTTTCTTTCACCCTATGCCCCTGTTACCTACCAGTAATATAGGTACCTGGGTATTAATCAGCTGTCACGGGCTGCTTCCTGGGGTGGAGGCCTGGTCGAGGACCGGGCCGCGGGGACACTAAAGCCCCGAAATCATCTCAAGATAACCTCAAGATAACCAGTGAGAAAGGGGGAGGAGAAGTGTTAGTGTTTGGAAGGGAAGTCGGGGGTCCCCTTCCGGTCGAGCCGGTCGGCCGAGTGGACAGCACGCTGGACTTGTGATCCTGTGGTCCCAGGTTCGATCCCAGGCGCCGGCGAGAAACAATGGGCAGAGTTTCTTTCACCCTATGCCCCTGTTACCTAGCAGTAAAATAGGTACCTGGGTGTTAGTCAGCTGTCACGGGCTGCTTCCTGGGGGTGGAGGCCTGGTCGAGGACCAGGCCGCGGGGACACTAAAGCCCCGAAATCATCTCGAGATAACCTCAAGATATTCCATTATAAGAGCAGTGATGACATTTCTGGGGTACTCTCTCTTATGTTTTGCAGCCATACCACTAGAACCTGCTTGTGGCTCACTGCTTGCTTGTCTTACTAAGAATTTGTCTATAAACATTTGGTTTTCCCTTCATTTTAACACTTGTCTGTAGTGAAACATCACATTGTCTCACTATGCATGATCTCTTGTTTTTCCTCTATCGTCATCCTCACAACTATTTTCCGGGGTTGAACTTTATCACCGACTTTCTTGGAACCCATGGCATTATATATCCTGTAATAATTTTTATGTTCAGAAACCAAAAAAAGCACAAAAACAATGAAATTCTTCACGAAGAATTCAAGCGCGGTCGTCACTAGGCGGGAGTTACTTGTAAACTTAAGTGCACCACATGCTCGGTTGGCCCATATGTGTATCAACAAACTCAAGCACCAATGCAAACCTCAAGTCAAATTTTTTGAAGAAATTGAGTTCGAGAACCGAAAAATTTGAAAACGGGCATTGGAAAACCGAGGCTCTACTTATGAGAAGAAAAACAGTAAGGGACCATGTGATTAGGTTGAGAAGACAACAAATTCTCAGAAAATGACAAGGTGCATTGATTTCAACAATGATATCAGGAGGTCTTCACATAAGACCAAGTGTGGAGACCAAGGTTGCAAGATAAAAAGTGGACAGAAGAATCACTAAATGACATGTACTCACTGTAAAAGAGGTAAAAAAAAAAATACACCGGCAGAAACGAATGAGGTGAAATCGACTGGATCAAACTTAATATAACCATGACTGCTGGAGGCTACAGAGGTATTTTGTAATCCATTAAATATAATTTTAAATAAACACCCAAGACAGATCTTGCAGAATTCTGGAAAGGACAAACTTAGTCTTAATATTCAGAACAGATACTGAGGGTAATTGGCAAGATGGGCAAAAATAGCCTGTTAAAAATAAAATGAGATTAAAAGGTGCACTGTCTTATAAATTGATAGTTACAAATACTTCATAGTTTTTGTCAGATGCTAGAATTGAATACACCGGTGTAAAAAAATGTATCAAAGGATACGTTAAAAATTTTCCGATATTGATACTGTAAAAAATAGGTAATGTAATAAGGTAAAAATAATTAAATGTAGATAATTGCACCCTGTACAGATTGTCAATAAGTGGGATGCACTAAAAGGAAAATTGACCAACAACTTGAAAATAACGATAGTTAAACAAAATAATGTGGTAGGTATTAGGCTAGTAGGTATCTATCTCCACCTGCACCTACCATTCCCCTTTAAATGAGCTTGTCCTCATTACACCAGCCTAAATATATTATCTTCCCAGTATCATATCGAACTCATTATATTTCATGTACATTTTATACTCTTATTCCTTGTAATCATTGTACTGTAAGTACTTGATGCACAACTCTTCTCTCGTCTCCCCCCTCCCCCTCCCTTTATTGATTGCGAGTAATTTTGTACATTTCTATTACAGTACATAATTCCTGCATTGTTAGAGATGTATGTTATATAAATATAGCCAATTATGAACGTTACATTGCACGATGATGCCCAGGTGTACATGAAAGATATACTTATGGAAATGTACTCAATATAACCACTGTGCTGTGCTATTGTACTGCTACTTTTGCCAGAGAAAAGTTAGTTTTATTATGACTAATGGGAGCATGTTTTGTTTTTCAGGTAAGTGTATTGCCGTTTGCAGAACAGGAGGAGGTTTCAAAGTGGCTGTCAAAAATGGCTCTAAAAGAAACTGGGAAATTATTTTCAAATTAAAACTTGACAATTAATTGCATTGAACTGGCACATTTCTTGCAGTTATGAAAAAGTAGAAAGAAGTTAAGTTTAGATGCATATACATAAGTGTTCTATTGTGTATTTATTTTTAAACTAATTATAAGCTTGTAAAGGGGAAAATGATAACTCACATTTTCTTAAAATAATGTTCATTTATTAGGTTTGTTTCCATTTCTTATCCATTCTGACATACATATATGGATTAGAAAATGTATACATATGGGATACTTGTGCCTTTATTTGTTAGCTTTTGTGCATTGTTAAATTATTAAAAAAATGATAATGGGCCACAAAAAGATAGAGCAAGATTCCTGTGCTCAGAAAGAGTATTGCTACATTTTTTACATAAGGTAAGCAAAACTTGCTTGTATTATTAAAGATTTTTGTCTTCTATGTAAATTGTTTGTAATTACAGTACAGTATATGTAAGACACTGCTTCTTAAACAAACTACTTTGTGTGTTTGCTTACTAGTCCATTCATTGAATAAACAGAATAATTTGTTAGTTATTGTATTACTGAAGGGAGTTTATTTTTATATTGAACATAGTAATTACAGCTGCAGTATTGATTGTTATATATATGAATTTTGGATATATTCACGTACTGAATTGAAACTTTAAAACTTACTTGTCGGAATGCCATCAGGTCCCTAATGTTAATGGGCAAGATGTTTGTAACTTTTAACACAGTCCTTGGAGGGACTTGATGATATATTGAAAATGAATAATGAAATCACAGTAACATATTATACTTATCAGAAAATCTTTGGAGCAAAATAGAGATTGAAGCAGCATCCTCGTTAACCCCAGATGTACGTCTTAAGCCACAGATCACGATATGCTGAAGCCCACTGATCACGATATGCTGAAGCCCACTGATCACGATATGCTGAAGCCCACTGATCACGATATGCTGAAGCCCACTGATCACGATATGCTGAAGCCCACTGATCACGATATGCTGAAGCCCACTGATCACGATATGCTGAAGCCCACTGATCACGATATGCTGAAGCCCACTGATCACGATATGCTGAAGATTATACAATCTGGGATTCACCTGAATCCATTAAGAGTCTGAAGGCACTGAGCTGGCAGCCAAACCAAGTTTTACATATAACCTGCATACTCTGGTGTAGGTAGTGGAGTCCTCCACCAAATGCACCCTTCAAATCCACATGAAATCATAATAATGGGTAAATCTATTATTAATAAAGCCCTAGAACAGGATGGGGATTGAAGCAGTGTCCTAGTTAACCCCAGGTGTGCTCTTTTAACCATGGACCACAATATGCTAAAGATTATGCAGTCTGGGGGGAGTTACCCAGGATGGTGATTTGATCATCGCCATGCTCCGAAGATTTTCTTGGATATGTCATATTATTGTGATCTCGTTGTGTATTTGAAGGGAGTGTTTCGTGGAGGACTCCATTGCCTACAGTACTGTACACCAGAGTGTATTCGGGTTATATATAAAACTTGGATACCAGCTCTGTACCTCTAGACTCTTAGTAGATTTGGCCAGATTTGGGTTGTATAATTTTAGCATATGATCCATGGGTTAAGGCATGCATCTTTACAAATAACAAAATACCAATAGAACATCATACCGTATAGGCTTGCAGTTCTTGTTGACCAAACCACACTAGAAATTAAAGAGACGACGACATTTCGATCCGTCATAGACCATTATCAAGTCGATTGTGGAGTTCTTGTCTATTAGGCAGTTCTTGTCTACTAGGAATATCCAGGACAAAGTCCATTTCAGGCCAGTTTTACACTGAGTCATACATGGTAAATGATGAACTTTCTCTAACATGAGTCTTTATCAGTCTGAAATTACTAGATCTCTCTAATCATATTTTATGCTTTTGATTTTTTAATTTATTATATATCTTTGTTTAGTATGTTTTGTTGATCAAAATCTGTTACTGGTATTTGTTGTATCACTCCTCATGCCTTGTAGTTGGGTCCAGCCCAACTACTTTGGCTGGACGGTAGAGCAACGGTCTTGCTTCATGCAGGTCGGCATTCCATCCACGACCGTCCAAATGGTTGGGCACCATTCCTTCCCCCTGTCCCATCCCAAATTCTTATCCTGACCCCTTCCAAGTGCTATATAGTCATAAAGGCCTGGCACTTTTCCCCTGAAAATTCCTTCCCTCTTCATGCCTGGCTGACTGGGCACCTAGTGGTTCTTTGTTCCGTGTTTACTGCAGCACAAAACAGGCCCATACATCATGTCACACCTTACCCTAGTCTCCTTAGTCAACACTTGTGAAATACCACAACTACAAGCACAGCCACATCCACCACAACTATATCCACCACACCCACAGACACATCTAGATTTATCACCCACCATAAAGATACAACCACATCCACTACAGAAACTAATCATCCCTCTAAACACCGTAACTGCAATGTACCACCAGCATGGCCACATGTACCACCCACCAGCACAGGCCATGAGTGCCACCCACCCGCACAGGCCACAAGTACCACCAGTACACTCACAACCGCCACTAATTTTACCACAAAGTATTAAACCACATCCACCACAATTACAATCCACTATCTACAACCATATCCACAACCAACTAAACAGTTAAAGACATCCACCATTACTTTCACTACCCATTACACTAGCCTGTGATCAATACACAGGCTTTTGCTGCTTAAACAGTCTACTTGCCACATCAGCCTGTAATCATTGCAGTCCCAGTAATAATCTCTACACCTTGTTTCAGTTGCCCTCATGCAATTGAAACACATCTAGGCTAGCTTGAACTGGATTAAATTTGGAGGGATCATAGCAGATAGCTAGAGTATATGAATCGGCACGGTGCTCATATGCTTGTGATTATCAGTGCAGCATTTCAGAAATGAGAATTGTATAGCCTCTTGGATACCGATGTGTGGTGTGCGTGTTGGAGTACTATTGTATTACGTACTATTGTGTATTGTTGGAGTGTTACGGTTGTTCTTTAGTGTGCAACAGCCATCAGCTGTACCAGTTTCTCACCACATTGGATACTCTGTGAAACAGTAGATCGTTGAGAAAGTTAGTGAAACTGTACTGTAAATTGCTGAATGCCTTAAACACTCATGGGCAGGAATTTATTGATATAGGCCGTGTTTGTTTAGGAAGGATGTAATTCCTTAAATGATCATTAATTCTTTTAAGATTATATGAGTGCCAATGGAAACCTGAACTATATTTTAAGTACAGTATAGTATTTAAGAATCTCTAAATTTTTGTTTTCCTAACATAAAGTGTAAAGTTTTTTGGAATTAGTGTGCTGTACTGATATACCATTGTTGGGGTTCGGAAGCCTGTTTGAGGCTTCTAACCATTATGTAGTCTCCCTAGTCATGAGTGAGGCTACCCACACAGTTACCCATTCCGTGCTGGCTAGACCCATTGCTGCTTGACTGACCTAATGAGGTGCACATCATCTACTGCTCCATTCCATTTTAATTCACTGCTGGATGTGAGCTGTCTCAAGAGTACAAATTTATGAGAGATGCTTTGTTAAATAGGTAGGCTGTGATGACCAAACCACTCTCCAGAAGATCAGGAGACGACGTCGTTTAGGTACGTTCTAGACCATATGTAGGCGAGGAGTCACAACGTGGCTAAAGTATGTTGACCAGACCACACACTAGAAGGTGAAGGGACGACGACGTTTCGGTCCGTCCTGGACCATTCTCAAGTCGATAATGGTCCAGGACAGACCAAAACGTCGTCGTCTCTTCACCTTCAGGTGGTGTGGTTTCATCATCATATGAAGAAACCATGATGATAACATGCATAATGATACCATGTTATTGTGACTTGTCGTCTGCATAGGTAGGCTATGGCTTGACCAATTGAGAATGAGGACCCACATGGCTGAAATTTTTGTTGATTTTATTAAATGTTGTATCCATTTGGGATGTAGTGGGAGGATTTTAGATAAACCTAATGTGAAGTTTCTCCTTGACATCTGATGCAGGAAAACATTAGTTTTCCTATACTCGGATACCAACTTTACAAGTTTGTGCATTATATCCATGTAATTTGAACATATATACAGCGTGACAAAAAAGATTAACTATTTTACAAAGTGTAACAGCACAAGCAAGTTGAAGAGCAATTTGTTGTGATAAGATGGAGTGACTTGGGCATGTGTGTGTAAAGGAGTGGAATTGGTGCCATATGGCTTTTGAGTCTAATTTAGCATCATACAAAGAGGCAAAGAACATCTTTAACCACCTGTAAGAATAAGGCAAAGAATCAATAACAAAGGTTTAGTGTGACTATGGTTTGTGTGAGATGTTTAAGCATTGCATCAACATTTACAGCATAAAAGTGAATGGTAAGGCAGTGAGTGCTGACTACCAAGCATTGATCGAATTTCTTGCCCCAAACAAGGCAAACTTTGATTTAAGAAGACCATCTTTCTGAACTCTTTAGTGTGAATGAAACACTTCTTTATTAGAAGCAAATGCTGTAATAACTTTTATCTCCCAAGAAGAGAAATATGCATCAGGATTTAAAGCCAAAGACATGTTATGACTTTTGGCAATTTGAAGTGAATTAAATGGTGATAATCAATGACATTTAGTTTATCAACTGGGTATGAATGAAGCTAAAATAGACTATGAACAGGAGTCACACCATTCTTAGAAAGCAAATCTTACCATCAGAGAGCTGCTAAGGCTGGAACTGCAACATTCTGTTGTGAATAACAACAACTATTGGAAACCTTGCAATCAAAAGAAACCTCACCACAGGCATCTTGAAGTTGACATGAATAAATTCATAGATTGCCTTGATCTCTTGATATAAAAATACATTGAATTATTTCTTGTCTGTGCTATGCTGTTATGTAGAAATGCTCTAGACGTACTGTAGGTTGAGCAAGACAATGTGATATCATCAAGAAGAATGTGCCATAGCCTGGCCTGTTTTCCCAGCAGAAACTCCCATTGTGTCCTGGGCCAATGTTGCCAAGTTCACGTTTGGATTGTACTATGCACTTTAACTGACAAGCAGCCTTGATTTATGTGTGGGGGGTAGGGGTTATGAACCTGTAAAAAATGTACAAATCAAACTTTAAAAGTACAGTACTGTATATGGGAATAGAAAGGTTGGGTCACCGAGGCCACAAAAAATGAAAAACAAATTTACTTGCAATTATAACTACAGTATATAATGTCAAGATTTCTTAGAAATCTTGACTTCAGATACTAGAATATTATCCAAAACTTTTATAAAACAGAAGAATGTGGCATACTGTTTATGGGAACCTGACACTACCTTGAACTATGTTCACATGTGCATTATTGTGGATTAATATATCTACTTTGGTCAATGCTCAACCCGTGTCAGTGAAATTCATGTATGCATTTTGAATCTGTATTCTTCAAAACCATATGTACCAGTATTATTGCTCTAACCCAGTGAATAATTAATATATTGGTTGTCGGTACAGCACCACAGTACCGGGTAAATTGTGATGATGGGAATGCATCTCTAGGGAGTATGCTATAATAATTCTGGACAGTGCTGGTTTGGCAATCACTATTTCCAGGAATGCATCCTCCTGCACTACTTAACGAGGTACGGCCAATGACTGAAATCAATTAACTGATAGATTTAGGGCTAAACTGGCCTGATGATATTTCCCTCCTTTGTCTATAATTGAAATGTGTAGCTTGGCAGTGACCTCTGGAGCACATGTCACCTGTGTTGTACACTTCTTTGCTACTGAATCTACTTTGTATTCTTCTTCTCACTTCAGTTATATGGCAGTTGCTTGTCTTGGGACTTAGGTACAGAACATAAAATAAAAAACTGCATGATGCCTATTTGTCATGCTAGGCAGATCTTATTTATACCCAACCAAACTCATTCACACCTATATTGCCTGAACAAGTGCATAGAATGAAACAAAAACAAAACAAAAAATGCCTGAAAAAGTATAGCATTAAAACATAAATGGTATTGGATTGGATCCTTTTAGAATACATAAATACATTTTTTTTAGACTGGTACTGATAGCAGCCCAGTTTCCAGATGCAAAAATTAGAATACTACAGTATCTACAAATAATAATACCTTGGCCCATGCCAAACACACTATGCAACTTTTCATGCTACAATATTGGTATTAGACATTAATGGTTAGTGGTTGCAAGGAATGAATCACCAAACATGGGTTGGGTTTTCAGTTTTTAGTCTGCAAATGTATGACAAAAGGGAAAACAAAAACTATCTTGAAGTTATCATGATGATTTCGGGGCTTAGCGTCCCAGCGTCCCCGCGACCCGGTTGTCGACCAGGCCTCCTTTTGGTTACACACCCTCAGGAAGCAGCTTGTAGCAGCTGTCCAACTCCCAGGTACCTATTTACTGCTAGATAACATAGGCATCAGGGTGAAAGAAACTGCCCATTTGTTTCCGTCTTCACCGGGGACTGACCAGGAACCTCAGGACTACGAATCCGAAGCGCTGTCCACTCAGCTGTCAGGCCCCTGTACTAAGGCGTACTAATGCCCTGCCATCATGAGATTAAAACCTTATGTGATTCTATAGAAATTTTTATTTAGGTACTTTTTTTCTGCAAATGTTTGTATTTTAGTTTGGAAAAATATTGGATTTATATTACGAGCATGGTATAGTATATAGATTTATAATACAGTACTGTATAATAAATGGATTTTTTAATAGAAAATTGGTGTAAATCTAGCTTAGTCTTTTGGATGAAACCTGAAGAGTGGAAACATTCCATTATCCATATGGGTATACAGTACTGTACATGCTTTAATTATATACAGTACCATACAATAAAATACAGTTTGTAATATTGTTTCAAATAAAGTTAATATTGCAGCACTAGTTCAGTTAAAGCATAGCTAATTCTTTTTTACTCAAAAATAATTCTTACTTTACAAAACAGTTTAATTATTACCTGAAATTAAAAATTAATTTTGTTAAATGTTAAAGAATCATTTTAAGAACTGGAAATCATGATGAATTTGTCATGATTCTAATACTGATTATGATTACTGAAGGTGCGTGATTCTTCTGATTCTCGATACCGATTCTGATTAAACGTCCCATCACTAGAAGCACATATGTTATTATTGGAGTGCTGCTTAATAAATAGTTAATAGTTTAAAAACGAAAGGTGATATAGATTATTATATAGATACTAGGTGAAATTTCTTTAAAAATGGGTGTTCTTTCTTCCTGTCTGGAGCTAAGCACCAGCATTCATTTTATACTTAAATTATATTCCACTATTTGGTTGCTAAAACTATGAAAATTTCAAATTCATCATGTTTAGCGTACTGTACAGTACAGCTCTCACATCTAGGATAGCTCATCTAATCCTGTTATTGATCTCCTTCCACAAAATTTTCCTGCTTTACCCTCCCTGAGCCGGTCGGTTGGCCGAGCGGACAGCACACTGGACTTGTGATCCTGTGGTCCTGGGTTCGATCCCAGGCGCCGGCGAGAAACAATGGGCAGAGTTTCTTTCACCCTATGCCCCTGTTACCTAGCAGTAAAATAGGTACCTGGGTGTTAGTCAGCTGTCACAGGCTGTTTCCTGGGGGATGGGGGGGAGGCCTGGTCGAGGACCGGGCTGCGGGGACACTAAAGCCCCAAAATCATCTCAAGATAACCTCAAGAAGGGGATCTCAGTAGGCTTAAGTACAACCGTCCTTCCCTGATAACTAGAATTATTTTGTTTTATAAAAAAAAAGGAATTTCTGAAAATATTACTTAGGGTTTTGTTGTTGATTTAGGAGTGACGATGGCACAAGTGCTGCATGTGCACTGGCACTCTCATGTTTGATAATATGAAGTCATGCAGCTATACTTCTTATGTGTATGTCAACATACACATTGCATGTTGAGAGAATTACTGTCCTGTACCTTGCAGCAGATAAACACAAATGATTAACGAGTCCCTGAAGTTCCCTGGGTAGGCAAGCACTGAACCCCACCCCCTCCCATACAGGAAACCAGCTGGAAGACTATTGGAATCCAGTGACCCCAGACAGAGACATAACAGGCATCCTGTGAAGTCTGGGTTGCCAAACAAAGTTGTCTGAACAGCAGAATTGCGATGGCCCTTCCTAAACATGAGCCCAGTTGAGCAAAGATGTCTTCCAGTGATCTCTCTGCAGAAGAGGAACGGAACTACAGTATAAGCCTACCACAACCCGAGGACACAGGAGCCAACACACACTCAGCATTTATATTTTTATATATATTTACAAGAGTTCTTACATTCTTGTAAAGGCACTAACATGCATAGCATTTCAGGAAAGTACAGTACTTAATCCTAATTTTCCCTGGAATACGACCTACCAAATTGTTTAACAACCAGGTGCCCATTCACTGCTGGGTGAACAGAGGCTACAGTTAAGGATGGGCACCCAGTCAATCCTCTCTGGCCAGGATATGAACCTAGGCCAAAATGCTCGTGAAGTGCCGGGCGGGTGCTTTAACACTGAGCTACAGGGACTGCTTGACGAAGTCACAGGGCCTCTTGACCAAGCCACAGGGACTCTTTGACCAAGCCGGCACCAAATATTGTCTCGCCGCCTGAGGATCCAAACAGACAGCAGTTAATTATATCGACTTCACTGTGACTAAATGATAAATGTACTAGGCTTCATGTCAATCTGAACAATTAAAAGAGTAGTGTCCTGAGGTAGCATCAAGATGAAATGGCCAAAATTGTGTCATGTTTTGGCATGGTGTTCCTAAATCAGAGCAAGTGTTCAGACATCAGTTTTTCATAAAGGGTGAACCAAGTGTCCTCTAAAAAAGTTAATATTTAATACAATATTGTAAAATCAATGCAACATGGCTTTGTTAAAATTAGATCCTGCCTTACAAACCTGCTCACATTTTTGGAAATGGTAACCAGCTATTGAGACAAAGGACTGCTGGTAGATGTTGTTTACATAGACTTTGCTAAAGCTTTTGACAAAGTACCACATGATAGACTAGCAAGGACACTACAGGCACATGAAATAAATGGTAGAATGCTAAAATGGATAAAACAATGGTTAAAGCAAAGACAACAAAGGTGCTAAATGTGAAGGAATTTGATGGGAGAAATATAGAGAGTGGGGTATCACAGGTCCATTTTAGAGCCAACCATTTTGTCATATGACATGAAATATGTCATGACATTGTCATGACGTTTTCAGTCATTTTGTCAATGACATGAAAATATTACAAACCACATTTAAAAATTTGCAGATGACACTTAAGATTTAGAGTAAAGTGGGAAGTGAAAATTATATCAAGGCTTTAAAAAGAGAGATTTACATGAACTCCATAAATGGTTAGAAGACTGGCAAATGCTTTTTAATATTGATAAATGTAAAACCTTGCATGTGGGGCATAACAATCCATGTTACAACTACTAAAATAACAGCATTATCTTGCAGCTGATTGATGAAGAAAAGGACCTTGGTGTTAGAATCCATCATTCACTGAAAGTTGCAGAAATGGTAGTGGCAGTTGAAAAAGCTAACCAAAAACTAAGAATAATCAAATGTACCTGTGACTTTAAGGAAAAGAAGGTAGTCATTAAATTGTATAAATCTCTGGAACTCACCCACCTGGATCATTGCATTCAGGAATGGAGACCTCATCTTCAGAAAGACATAGCTTCATTTGAGAATGTTCGACACCGAACAACAGAAGTTATTCCAGAACTAAGTCAACTCTCATAACCAGGACCGGTTGAGGGCAACAAGGCTAACAACACTGCAAGCCAGACATAATAGGGCTGATCTCGTCGAAATGTTCAAAATACTGAACAGTTTAGAGGATGTTGATCCAGACAACTTTTTAAAAAGGTCAGATGTACAGTAATGCAGACAAGGAGTAATAATTTCAAACCAACAAGCCGCAGTGTAGGACTGAAAACAGGTGATGCTTTTTCATCTACAGGGTTATTAACCCATGGAACTGCCTAACTGCCGAAGCTGTAAATGCCAAAACTGCTAAACTTTAAAACTTAAGCTTGAAAAAATAGGCCAATGGGGGGACCTTTGACAAGCTGCCAGCTTCCTGTCCTCATCGAGGCCACTAGTATGTTAATGGCGCACAATCAGAGAACACTGTATAAACATCAGAGGTCCATGGCTGTTCAACATCCTCCCAGTGAGCATAATAAATATTGCCGGAACAACCGAGGACATCTTCAAGAGAAAACTAGATCATTTTCTCCAAGGAGTGCCGGACCAACTGGGCTGTGGTGAATATGTGGACATGCAGGCCACTCTAAGCAACAGCCTAGTGGACCAAACTCTCGTTAGTAAAGCCTAGCCTCGGACTGGGCTTGGGAAGTAGAAGAACTCCCAGAACCCCTTTAAGCAGGTATCAAGCAGGTCACATTTATTGACTGATGATTAATCATGGTGGAATTCTTTTTCCTGGATATTCACTAACTGGCATCAGTCTGTACCACCACTTTGAATTGCACTGCCTAAATCACTTGTGTGATCAGTTAAGACTACCATTGTGATGCTAGTAGTGAGGCTTTGGAAATTTGATCGGGGTACAACAACTGTGCTACAACAGGTGGTGCTTGGTTGTCATTCTGTAGTTGTTGCTTTAGGTTAGAGATTTCAAAACGGGTGTCCTCGAGGGCTCTCACAGGATCCACAAGATAAAATTATATTTGTATGGATTTACTTAATACACCACTTACCATTTATCATAACCTGCTTGTATGAGGCTAGATTTGCAACATTTAAAGTACTGAAAACCAAGC
Source organism: Procambarus virginalis (assembly GCA_020271785.1). Lineage (NCBI taxonomy): Eukaryota > Metazoa > Arthropoda > Malacostraca > Decapoda > Cambaridae > Procambarus > Procambarus virginalis. The sequence continues at coordinate 2,833,731 of WNGS01000009.1, forward strand.
GAAGAGCACACCAACAGTGTGTCTGTTAGTGTGCTCTTTGGACAATGACACATGTCTGGCACCCATCAAGCACTGTATTGACTGCCTGAGCAAGAGCCACCAAGCCCATCCGTCCCATTACATAGGATAATGCTTGGTTAGCCAAATTGTGTTCAGTAATGCAGTATATTTATAAGAAAGTAAATTGGTTTATTTTGATATCTGGTGGTGCCACAGGAGTGTTTGTGTAGAATTTACATGGACTTCAATTTAAAAAAGTAAAAAATATTAAATGAGACAGTCTTATATATTCATGTAAGATTATGTAAAGATAATGTGAATAATAATTTTGTTCATTTGGGGTCCTCGGCTGGCGTTCATCATGTTTGGGGTCCTTGACATGATAAGGTTTGGGAAACCCCATGTAACATGTAACATTGTAACATGCATTATAATGACCCTGCGAAAATCCTCATTAACCCCTGTATTGTGCCAATCAACATATTTAGGGGTGTGGTGGTGTGCCAACCGACATGAGATGATGTTAGTACAGTGGTACCTCGAATAACGAATTTAATTCGTTCCGTGTTCGTCATGTGAAACGGACTTCATACAAAACTAATGTCCCCATGTAACCACTGTGATACACTGTGTTTATTGTGAAAGTCCTCCAGTGTGCATGACATCAAATGTTCCCAAAAAATAATTCTTCTTTGTAAAATGATAAATTACCTTCCCTGAACATGTCTATGTAAAAATAATTACAAAATTCCACTTACTTTGGCTGTTGGGACGTGGACAAGGTGCCCTGTGACATCATCAGGGGCTGGTCGCCCGTGTGTGAAGCTCCCAGACACATTCGCGCAGGACATTCAAGCACGGCGTGTTGCCACAAATATATTTTCAAATATTTTTTCTATGTATTTCCAATGTGATTTTATTTGTTTTTTTATCGCATAGAATGCATATTTGTGACCTTACCTTGAGGTTACCTTGAGGTGCTTCCGGGGCTTAGCGTCCCTGCGGCCCGGTTGTTGACCAGGCATACCTTTACAACATGTATACAGTAGAACGTTCATAATGTTCCATGGAACTGTGATACATGTGTCAGTAATGTGTCCACAATAAATGTTTGTCACACTATTACGTGGTAAAAATTCACTAAAATTACAATATGTACAGTTTCACATACTATTTACACAGGAACACACTGTATTACACACTCAGTACTTTGGAGGCGCGTAATAGTCAACGAAGTAGTCCATGGTACACAGCACGACTTTGCTCTCGTTGTATCAACTACAGATAGATTTTCGCTTCCTGTTTCATCGTTCTGTGTGCTTGCAAATAACGCACTCATGTGCACCCTTGTCTTTAGTACCTGTAGGTGGTATGTAGCCAAGCTTGTAAAGCATAAGGTAGTATTGAAACGATTATAGGAAAAGCTCAATATGAAAGGTAGTGTTGAAAAGATCGCTTTGTAAGGTCCCACACAGGAAGAGATTCAGCTAACCTCAAAGAGTGTCCATCAGTCAGGAAGAGATTCAGGTATTCTTGAAAATATCTATGGACACCACCACCATGGAAGCTGCTAACACTGTTCATCTATGCTACTTGTATCAGATGCATCATCACTGAATGCAGAAAACGATTCATCTATGTATCATCTATATAAATTGAAGATGGCAAGGGTGGGGCTCAGAGCGACAACTGGATATGCTCGCTGTATCATGCTCATAGGTGCTGTATCACTTCCATTCGACTGTTGTGATAAGTCCTTATTGCGCCTAGCTTCACCAATATTATGACCCTTACGTTCTTCAAACAATAAGGTCTGAATTTCACCGACTGAGCACAATCTTTCAACACCGTGTCAGACAGGTGTTTGGGAGCCAGAGGCACGTGTGCCACAAATGGTTGCTCACACAGTACTAACCCGGCCAGCAGCCCTTGTCTTTCATATTTGTTATAGCAAAAGGTTCGTTCAGTGTTTGTCGGGTAGGCTGCTCCATTATGGCAATCTTTCTTTGTTTCCTGCTGAACACCGAACGAACCTTTTTGACATTACTGTATATCAGAAATTTCATTTCTTTTTTTCTACAAAAATGTCAATGCTTTGCAACATCTCAGTAGTCACCCCTTTATATCCCAGCATCATTAGCATCTTTAAACAAGAACAACATAATTTATGTGCATCGTCGGAGGCATCTAAGAATGTGCAAGAAGCAGCGCAACGCCACCATGTGGTGTTGACGTTACTCAAACGAGCGTTCGCCATACAGGACGATTTGATGCCGATCGAACCGTTCGTTACCCAAAATGTTCGCCTTTTGGGGCGATCGTTATGCGAGGAACCACTGTATATCATTATATTCGAAACTCTCATGCATATAAGGGGCCTCACATTTGCTTCCTCAGGCATCCAGTAACCATCCCCCCCATCTTGAAAAAAAAATCCAGAGTCCCTCATTTTCCTTCCATGGCCTTAGTAACATGGCCTAGGTTACTAAGGCCTACGAAATGTTTCTAAGGTTATGGCTTTAGGAACGTGTAGGGCAGCCATACTATGAGCCACTGAAATTTTAACAACAGCAAGTAAGTGATTACCATAATATATTTCAGGCAAAATGTGTGCTATGTGTAATTATAAAATTTAGGCTTATATATACAATAGGGCCTCGACTTACAATGCTAATCCGTTCCCAGAGACGGATCGTAAGTCGAAATATCGTAAGACGAAGCGATTTTTCCCATAGGAAATAAAGGGAATTGAATTAATCCGTTCACCACCCTCCAAAATATTAACATACAAATACATTTTATACTGAATACAATGTTTTTTTCTAACTACAATACAATACCAAAGTGTGTCTTACCTTTATTGAGGGCTCTTGATGGCGTATGGAAGATGGTGATGAGGGGGGGAAGAAGAGAATTGTTCCTGTTTGGAAGGGGAGTTCCCTTCCATTATCACATCAGGCAGAGATGTTTTCTCTGGGGTACTCTGTCTCCTACGTTTTGCCTGAATACCACTAGGACCTGGTTGTGGTTCAGTGCTTGTTTGTCTCACTACAAATTTGTCAAGAGACATTTGTTTTTCCCTTCATTTTAACATTTGTCTGTAATGATGCATCACAGTGTCACTGAATAGGTTGAGGCAACGCCCTACTGCAGCTTGATTTGGGTGAGTCTTTTCAGCAAAGATTTGCAATTCATTCCATGCTGCACACATTTTCTTAATTGTTGAGGAAGAGACATTCTGTACTCTTGTTTCTGCTCTATGGTCATCCTTACATGGATGGGTTTTCATATGTTGAGCCTTACCCCTGACTTTCCTGGGACTCATGGCGTGATATATAATAATTACTTTAATGTTCAAAATGCAAAAAAATCACCACAAAAGTGGAATTTCTTATAAGCACAATCGTCACTAAGCGGGCAGCTGTAGTAAACTGAGGCAGGTCGGCCGCGTGACTGGGAACCACACGCTTGGTCGACCCGAACGTGTACTAACAAATATCGGAAGTCGACAACATCATCGGATGTCGAGTTGCATTTTTCGATGAAATTTACATCGTAACTCGAAATTATCGTAAGTAGGGGCAATCGTATGTCGAGGTGCCACTGTAAATATATTAGTATGAATAAATACATGGTGTGCATATTTGTACTCATAAATATGTGTGTTTATATATATTTAATGTACAGTATATAATATATATACGGTGGTACCTCAGCTTACGAATTTAATCCTTTCCCAGAGACGGTTTGTAAGTCGAAAATTTGCAACCCGAAACGACATACTGTAAATTGACTTAATCTGTTCCACACACTCAAAAATATTAACTTCAAAATAAATTTCATACCTAATTCACCTAAATATTTAGTACTATAGTATGTACAAGTTATTGCTTACCTTTGTAGATGACTTGTTGTCGTATGGAAGATGATGAAGAGGAGGAGAGGTGTTAGTGTTTGGAAGGGGAAGTCCCCTTCCATTATAACATCAGGCAGTGATGACCTCTCTGGTTTACTCTCTCTGGCACATTTTGCCTCCATACCACTAGGACCTGCTTGTGGCTCATTGCTTGTTTTTCTCTCTATAAACCTCTCCATAGAGACTTGTTTTTCCCTATGTTGTAACGCTTGTCAGAAGTGAGGCATCACAGTGTCATTAAAAAGGTTAAGGGAACGGCCTACTACAGCTCGCTCTGGGTGAGTCGTGTCAACAAAAGTTTGCATTTCTTCCCATAGTCTACAGCACTTCTTAATTGTTAAGGAAGGGACATTCTGTGCTGCCTCGTTCTCCTCTGAAGAAATTTCCTCAGCTGCCTCTTGTTGCTGCTCCTTGTGAAAGGGGTATGATTTCTTCGGTGGTCAGTTCTTCGCTGTTCCAGCACGCAAGTAATCAGTGCAGTTCGCCAGCCAAACATCACTCCCGACTCAAGTAACGACCGGAAAATCCCAAGATACCTAGCCCACTGTGGGCTAGGGCAAACACAAGCGAGGACCTCTATAGAAGCAACTCCTGAGTACTCCAAGGAAGTTAACCCTGTACATGTGCAGCTCTAAGCACTCTTAACTTCAGGCTCACACTACACCATAGTGTACAGGTACTGCCAGCATGGGTAAAAACCACCACTTAGCTAAAGAGCAGAACACTGGAGCCTGAGCAGAAGTGAGGTGACCTGTCACACTACATCAGCATAAAACTGAGGGTGGAGACCCTGATTGACTATGAGCTGCCTTCCCCATCTTCCTCCTCAAGAGATTTTGATAGTTTACTTAGTTGGGGAGTTCTTTCGGCAGTTTTTGAAGCAGTGGTTTGTTTTGACTGACTTTTTGGTTTCTTCTCTGATGGTTCCATAAATAAATAAATACTATTGTTCCATGTGCCTCTGCAGCTCATCCTCCTAAGGTTTCCCAATGTCAATAAAATTGTCAAATTAACCTATCAGAGGACCCAAAACAGAAAATGGGATAGTACGTCACTTTCGCGAGCCGCTTCCATTTTAAAGTACTACAATTTTTGGTCTTGTGTAACTCATACGAGCGAAATGCGACGTTATTTGTAAGAGGACAAGTTGGCCTCTGTGAGGGGGGTCCAAGTTCAGACACTAATTCCAAATAGGTCAATAGAACTCTGTGGCAGATGCAACCTAGTAGATGGTACACCATCAGTGACAGTAGCTTCAGGAAGCCACTAAGGCTCTTTCAGAAATTGGAGTTTACAAATTACATACATTGTTTTTTTTTTACATGGGAAAGACTTAAGGAGAAGAAATTTCCAAAATATGGGTGGATGTTTGCTGTAGGACATAGTTGTCTTTCTGGCAATCATTAGTTTGACTATGTGCTTCCAATAAAGCATATGGAGGCACTCACCATTTTTGTTTATAACATTTATCAAATATTGGCAAGCATGAAATAAGGAGCTTCACAGCTAGTACATACATCGAGGCAAAACATCTAAATGAGAGCAGGAATGAAAAAGAAATCAATTATTTTTTCTACAAAGTGATAGTGGTAGGCAGACCAGTAAAATGGTACAAAAGACACAAACCACCAAAATCACTAGAGAAAGTGGTAGTGAAGAATAAGGAGAAGGGGAACATGTTCCTGAAAATTGCATACACCAACATAGTTGGAGTGAGATCAAAGTTACTGGAATTAAGTGATGTAATACAGCTGCAGACACCAGACATTGTTGCACTCATGGAGACGAAACTTGAAGATGATATTTTAAATGAGGTCATATTCCCAAGGCAACCCGTCCTCCGAATTGACAGTACGATTTAATACTAAGTGTAATAAGTACACTTTCTTACTGTCATAAACAGTGCATAATTGCACTTACGGGGCTGTTACATTTACCAAACTCCCTCCCCGATTTAATTCTCCTTGTTTTCTGTTAAAACACTCAGACTTTTATGATGAAGTTTTCATCTTCAGTTTGCAATACACAAGTTTTAAATATCAGGAATTTCTTTTCAGGTTTATTAAACATATAGATTTTATACAAAATTTTAAAATATCCTGAGTTTTTTTTACAATTTATTGACATATTTTAGTTTGTTTTATTTGTTTTATAAAACTGTAATATCAATATAGCTATAGGTTAAGTACTAATTGTAATTAAGAAGCAATAAAATTATTATCTTCAAAAACTAAGACGGTTAGGTGAGGTTGTGGTTTTCTATTCAGATTTTCAGGTAAACTCAAATATTCACAATATATTTGACAGTACGATTTAATACTAAGTGAAAATAAGTACAATTCCTAACTGCTATGAATAGTACATTATTGCACTATTTGTCTCCTTACATTTACCACCCCATTTTTGGAGGACGGGCCNAGAAACAATGGGCAGAGTTTCTTTCACCCTATGCCCCTGTTACCTAGCAGTAAAAAGGTACCTGGGAGTTAGTCAGCTGTCACGGGCTGCTTCCTGGGGGTGGAGGCCTGGTCGAGGACCGGGCCGCGGGGACACTAAAGCCCCAAAATCATCTCAAGATAACCTCAAGATATTCCATTATAAGAGCAGTGATGACATTTCTGGGGTACTCTCTCTTATGTTTTGCAGCCATACCACTAGAACCTGCTTGTGGCTCACTGCTTGCTTGTCTTACTAAGAATCTGTCTATAGACATTTGGTTTTCCCTTCATTTTAACACTTGTCTGTAGTGAGACATCACATTGTCTCACTATGAATGATCTCTTGTTTTTCTCTATTGTCATCCTCACAACTATTTTCCGGGGTTGAACTTTATCACCGACTTTCTTGGAACCCATGGCATTATATATCCTGTAATAATTTTTATGTTCAGAAACCAAAAAAGCACAAAAACAATGAAATTCTTCACGAAGAATTCAAGCGCGGTCGTCACTAGGCAGGAGTTACTTGTAAACTGAAGTGCACCACATGCTCGGTTGGCCCATATGTGTATCAACAAACTCAAGCACCAATGCAAACCTCAAGTCAAATTTTTTGAAGAAATTGAGTTCGAGAACCGAAAAATTTGAAAACGGGCATTGGAAAACCGAGGCTCTACTTATGAGAAGAAAAACAGTAAGGGACCATGTGATTAGGTTGAGAAGACAACAAATTCTCAGAAAATGACAAGGTGCATTGATTTCAACAATGATATCAGGAGGTCTTCACATAAGACCAAGTGTGGAGACCAAGGTTGCAAGATAAAAAGTGGGCAGAAGAATCACTAAATGACATGTACTCACTGTAAAAGAGGTAAAAAAATATACACCGGCAGAAACGAATGAGGTGAAATCGACTGGATCAAACTTAATATAACCATGACTGCTGGAGGCTACAGAGGTATTTGTAATCCATTAAATATAATTTTAAATAAACACCCAAGACAGATCTTGCAGAATTCTGGAAAGGACAAACTTAGTCTTAATATTCAGAACAGATACTGAGGGTAATTGGCAAGATGGGTAAAAACAGCCTGTTAAAATAAAATGAGATTAAAAGGTGCACTGTCTTATAAATTGATAGTTACAAATACGCCATAGTTTTTGTCAGAGGCTAGAATTGAATACACCGGTGTAAAAAAAATGTATCAAAGGATACGTTAAAAATTTTCCGATATTGATACTGTAAAAAATAGGTAATGTAATAAGGTAAAAAATAATTAAATGTAGATAATTGCACCCTGTACAGATTGTCAATAAGTGGGATGCACTAAAAGGAAAATTGACAAACAACTTGAAAATAACGATAAACAAATAATGTGGTAGGTATTAGGCTAGTAGGTATCTATCTCCACCTGCACCTACCATTCCCCTTTAAATGAGCTGTCCTCATTACACCAGCCTAAATATATTATCTTCCCAGTATCATATCGAACTCATTATATTTCATGTACATTTTGTACTCGTATTCCTTGTAATCATTGTACTGTAAGTACTTGATGCACAACTCTTCTCGTCCCCCCCCTCCTTATTGCGAGTAATTTTGTACATTTCTATCATTACAGTACATAATTCCTACATTGTTAGAGGTGTATGTTATATAAATATAGCCAATTATGAACGTTACATTGCACGATGATGCCCAGGTGTACATGAAAGATATACTTATGGAAATGTACTCAATATTACCACTGTGCTGTGCTATTGTACTGCTACTTTTGCCAGAGAAAAGTTTGTTTTATTATGACTAATTGGAGCATGTTTTGTTTTTCAGGTAAGTGTATTGCTGTTTGCTGCACAGGAGGAGGTTTCAAAGTGGCTGTCAAAAATGGCTCTAAAAGAAACTGGGAAATTATTTTCAAATTAAAACTTGACAATTAATTGCATTGAACTGGCACATTTCTTGCAGTAATGAAAAAGTAGAAAGAAGTTAAGTTTAGATGCATATACATAAGTGTTCTATTGTGTATTTATTTTTAAACTAATTATAAGCTTGTAAAGGGGAAAATGATAACTCACATTTTCTTAAAATAATGTTCATTTATTAGGTTCGTTTCCATTTCTTATCCATTCTGACATACATATATGGATTAGAAAATGTATACATATGGGATACTTGTGCCTTTATTTGTTAGCTTTTGTGCATTGTTAAATTATTAAAAAATGATAATGGGCCACAAAAAGATAGAGCAAGATTCCTGTGCTCAGAAAGAGTATTGCTACATTTTTTACATAAGGTAAGCAAAACTTGCTTGTATTATTAAAGATTTTTGTCTTCTATGTAAATTGTTTGTAATTACAGTACAGTATATGTATGACACTGCTTCTTAAACAAACTACTTTGTGTGTTTGCTTACTAGTCCATTCATTGAATAAACAGAATAATTTGTTAGTTATTGTATTACTGAAGGGAGTTTATTTTTATATTGAACATGGTAATTACAGCTGCAGTATTGATTGTTATATATATCAGTTTTGGATATATTCACGTACTGAATTGAAACTTTAAAACTTACTTGTCGGAATGCCATCAGGTCCCTAATGTTAATGGGCAAGATGTTTGTAACTTTTAACACAGTCCTTGGAGGGACTTGATGATATATTGAAAATGAATAATGAAATCACAGTAACATATTATACTTATCAGAAAATCTTTGGAGCAAAATAGAGATTGAAGCAGCATCCTCGTTAACCCCAGATGTACGTCTTAACCCACAGATCACGATATGCTGAAGCCCACTGATCACGATATGCTGAAGATTATACAATCTGGGATTCACCTGAATCCATTAAGAGTCTGAAGGCACTGAGCTGGCAGCCAATCCAAGTTTTACATATAACCTGCATACTCTGGTGTAGGTAATGGAGTCCTCCACCAAATGCACCCTTCAAATCCACATGAAATCATAATAATGGGTAAATCTATTATTAATAAAGCCCTAGAACAGGATGGGGATTGAAGCAGTGTCCTGGTTAACCCCAGGTGTGCTCTTTTAACCATGGACCACAATATGCTAAAGATTATGCAGTCTGGGGGGAGTTACCCAGGATGCTGATTTGATCATCGCCATGCTCCGAAGATTTTCTTGGATATGTCATATTATTGTGATCTCGTTGTGTATTTGAAGGGAGTGTATCGTGGAGGACTCCATTGCCTACAGTACTGTACACCAGAGTGTATTCGGGTTATATAAAACTTGGATACCAGCTCTGTACCTCTAGACTCTTAGTAGATTTGGCCAGATTTGGGTTGTATAATTTTAGCATATGATCCATGGGTTAAGGCATGCATCTTTACAAATAACAAAATACCAATAGAACATCATACCGTATAGGCTTGCAGTTCTTGTTGACCAAACCACACTAGAAATTAAAGAGACGACGACATTTCGATCCGTCATAGACCATTATCAAGTCGATTGTGGAGTTCTTGTCTATTAGGCAGTTCTTGTCTACTAGGATATCCAGGACAAAGTCCATTTCAGGCCAGTTTTACACTGAGTCATACATGGTAAATGATGAACTTTCTCTAACATGAGTCTTTATCAGTCTGAAATTACTAGATCTCTCTAATCATATTTTATGCTTTTGATTTTTTAATTATTATATATCTTTGTTTAGTATGTTTTGTTGATCAAAATCTGTTACTGGTATTTGTTGTATCACTCCTCATGCCTTGTAGTTGGGTCCAGCCCAACTACTTTGGCTGGACGGTAGAGCAACGGTCTTGCTTCATGCAGGTCGGCATTCCATCCACGACCGTCCAAATGGTTGGGCACCATTCCTTCCCCCTGTCCCATCCCAAATTCTTATCCTGACCCCTTCCAAGTGCTATATAGTCATAAAGGCCTGGCACTTTTCCCCTGAAAATTCCTTCCCTCTTCATGCCTGGCTGACTGGGCACCTAGTGGTTCTTTGTTCCGTGTTTACTGCAGCACAAAACAGGCCCATACATCATGTCACACCTTACCCTAGTCTCCTTAGTCAACACTTGTGAAATACCACAACTACAAGCACAGCCACATCCACCACAACTATATCCACCACACCCACAGACACATCTAGATTTATCACCCACCATAAAGATACAACCACATCCACTACAGAAACTAATCATCCCTCTAAACACCGTAACTGCAATGTACCACCAGCATGGCCACATGTACCACCCACCAGCACAGGCCATGAGTGCCACCCACCGCACAGGCCACAAGTACCACCAGTACACTCACAACCGCCACTAATTTTACCACAAAGTATTAAACCACATCCACCACAATTACAATCCACTATCTACAACCATATCCACAACCAACTAAACAGTTAAAGACATCCACCATTACTTTCACTACCCATTACACTAGCCTGTGATCAATACACAGGCTTTTGCTGCTTAAACAGTCTACTTGCCACATCAGCCTGTAATCATTGCAGTCCCAGTAATAATCTCTACACCTTGTTTCAGTTGCCCTCATGCAATTGAAACACATCTAGGCTAGCTTGAACTGGATTAAATTTGGAGGGATCATAGCAGATAGCTAGAGTATATGAATCGGCACGGTGCTCATATGCTTGTGATTATCAGTGCAGCATTTCAGAAATGAGAATTGTATAGCCTCTTGGATACCGATGTGTGGTGTGCGTGTTGGAGTACTATTGTATTACGTACTATTGTGTATTGTTGGAGTGTTACGGTTGTTCTTTAGTGTGCAACAGCCATCAGCTGTACCAGTTTCTCACCACATTGGATACTCTGTGAAACAGTAGATCGTTGAGAAAGTTAGTGAAACTGTACTGTAAATTGCTGAATGCCTTAAACACTCATGGGCAGGAATTATTGATATAGGCCGTGTTTGTTTAGGAAGGATGTAATTCCTTAAATGATCATTAATTCTTTTAAGATTATATGAGTGCCAATGGAAACCTGAACTATATTTTAAGTACAGTATAGTATTTAAGAATCTCTAAATTTTTGTTTTGCTAACATAAAGTGTAAAGTTTTTTGGAATTAGTGTGCTGTACTGATATACCATTGTTGGGGTTCGGAAGCCTGTTTGAGGCTTCTAACCATTATGTAGTCTCCCTAGTCATGAGTGAGGCTACCCACACAGTTACCCATTCCGTGCTGGCTAGACCCATTGCTGCTTGACTGACCTAATGAGGTGCACATCATCTACTGCTCCATTCCATTTTAATTCACTGCTGGATGTGAGCTGTCTCAAGAGTACAAATTATGAGAGATGCTTTGTTAAATAGGTAGGCTGTGATGACCAAACCACTCTCCAGAAGATCAGGAGACGACGTCGTTTAGGTACGTTCTAGACCATATGTAGGCGAGGAGTCACAACGTGGCTAAAGTATGTTGACCAGACCACACACTAGAAGGTGAAGGGACGACGACGTTTCGGTCCGTCCTGGACCATTCTCAAGTCGATAATGGTCCAGGACAGACCAAAACGTCGTCGTCTCTTCACCTTCAGGTGGTGTGGTTTCATCATCATATGAAGAAACCATGATGATAACATGCATAATGATACCATGTTATTGTGACTTGTCGTCTGCATAGGTAGGCTATGGCTTGACCAATTGAGAATGAGGACCCACATGGCTGAAATTTTTGTTGATTTTATTAAATGTTGTATCCATTTGGGATGTAGTGGGAGGATTTTAGATAAACCTAATGTGAAGTTTCTCCTTGACATCTGATGCAGGAAAACATTAGTTTTCCTATACTCGGATACCAACTTTACAAGTTTGTGCATTATATCCATGTAATTTGACANCTTCTTCCATGAGATGATAAGAGTAGAATGGCCAGTGTAGCTATAACTTTGTCTCAGATCTACAAGTTTGTTCAAGCTACAGTGTATAATATTTCTCGGGCTGCTTATGTGCAGTTCCAAGTTGGAGTCAATTAAGACAGTATCATATCAATGATACTCTAAATGCAATGAGAGGTTAATGTACAGTGTGCTCTCCTACTGCGGCAGAGGACCCAAAACATCAAAACGGACAGTAGCCACTTTCGCCATCACTTCCATTATATTCTGGAAAGCTTCCTCGGACTGAGAGGTCTGGCTCTGGTAAAGGTGTTTGACTGACCGTTGTTACAGGACGTCGAGTGAATTGACGATTCCTTATATCGCATATATTATATATGCGAACAAGCTTGAATGGTCCCCAGGCATATTGCAACTGAAACCTCACACCCCAGAAGTGACTCGAACCCCGGACCTACCGCTGGCTACCACAGACGACCTACCGCTGGCTACCACAGACGACCTACCGCTGGCTACCACAGACGACCTACCGCTGGCTACCACAGACGACCTACCGCTGGCTACCACAGACGACCTACCGCTGGCTAACCACAGAACGACCTACCACTGACTACCACAGACGACCTACCACTGACTACCACAGACGACCTACACTGACTACCACAGACGACCTACCACTGGCTACCACAGACGACCTACCACTGACTACCAGACGACCTACCACTGACTACCACAGACGACCTACCACTGACTACCACAGACGACCTACCACTGACTACCACAGACGACCTACCACTGACTACCACAGACGACCTACCACTGACTACCACAGACGACCTACCACCTGACTACCACAGACGACCTACCACTGACTACCACAGATGACCTACCACTGACTACCACAGACGACCTACCGCTGGCTACAGTGACCAAGACAGTGGTGAAGATGGCCACAGTGACCAAGACAGTGGTGAAGATGACCACAGTGACCAAGACAGTGGTGAAGATGGCCACAGTGACCATGACAGTAGTGAAGGTGGCCACAGTGACCATGACAGTGGTGAAGATGGCCACAGTGACCAAGACAGTGGTGAAGATGGCCACAGTGACCAGACAGTGGTGAAGATGGCCACAGTGACCATGACAGTGGTGAAGATGACCACAGTGACCAAGACAGTGGTGAAGATGACCACAGTGACCAAGACAGTGGTGAAGATGACCACAGTGACCAAGACAGTGGTGAAGATGGCCACAGTGACCATGACAGTGGTGAAGATGACCACAGTGACCAAGACAGTGGTGAAGATGGCCACAGTGACCAAGACAGTGGTGAAGATGGCCACAGTGACCATGACAGTGTTGAAGTGGCCACAGTGACCATGACAGTGGTGAAGATGGCCACAGTGACCAAGCAGTGTTGAAGGTGCCACAGTGACCATGACAGTGGTGAAGGTGGCCACAGTGACCAAGACAGTGTTGAGATGTCCACAGTGACCAAGGCAGTGTTGAAGGTGGCCACAGTGACCATGACAGTGGTGAAGATGGCCACAGTGACCAAGAACAGTGTTGAAGATGGCCACAGTGACCAAGACAGTGTTGAAGATGGCCACAGTGACCAAGACAGTGTGAAGATGGCCACAGTGACCAAGACAGTGTGAAGTGGCCACAGTGACCAAGACAGTGGTGAAGATGGCCACAGTGACCAAGACAGTGGTGAAGATGGCCACAGTGACCATGACAGTAGTGAAGATGGCCACAGTGACCAAGACAGTGTTGAAGGTGGCCACAGTGACCAAGACAGTGTTGAAGATGGCCACAGTGACCATGACAGTGTGAAGGTGGCCACAGTGACCAAGACAGTTTGAAGGTGGCCACAGTGACCATGACAGTGGTGAAGGTGGCCACAGTGACCAAGACAGTGGTGAAGATGGCCACAGTGACCATGACAGTGGTGAAGATGGCCACAGTGACCAAGACAGTGGTGAAGGTGGCCACAGTGACCATGACAGTGGTGAAGGTGGCCACAGTGACCAAGACAGTGGTGAAGATGGCCACAGTGACCAAGACAGTAGTGAAGATGGCCACAGTGACCAAGACAGTAGTGAAGATGGCCACAGTGACCAAGACAGTGTTGAAGATGGCCACAGTGACCAAGACAGTAGTGAAGATGGCCACAGTGACCAAGACAGTGGTGAAGATGGCCACAGTGACCAAGACAGTGGTGAAGATGGCCACAGTGACCAAGACAGTGGTGAAGATGGCCACAGTGACCAAGACAGTGGTGAAGGTGGCCACAGTGACCAAGACAGTGTGAAGATGGCCACAGTGACCAAGACAGTAGTGAAGATGGCCACAGTGACCAAGACAGTGTTGAAGATGGCCACAGTGACCAAGACAGTGGTGAAGGTGGCCACAGTGACCAAGACAGTAGTGAAGGTGGCCACAGTGACCAAGACAGTGTTGAAGGTGGCCACAGTGACCAAGACAGTATTGAAGGTGGCCACAGTGACCAAGACAGTAGTGAAGATGGCCACAGTGACCAAGACAGTGGTGAAGATGGCCACAGTGACCAAGACAGTGGTGAAGATGGCCACAGTGACCAAGACAGTGGTGAAGATGGCCACAGTGACCAAGACAGTGGTGAAGGTGGCCACAGTGACCAAGACAGTGTTGAAGATGGCCACAGTGACCAAGACAGTAGTGAAGATGGCCACAGTGACCAAGACAGTGTGAAGATGGCCACAGTGACCAAGACAGTGGTGAAGATGGCCACAGTGACCAAGACAGTGGTGAAGGTGGCCACAGTGACCAAGACAGTGTTGAAGATGGCCACAGTGACCAAGACAGTGGTGAAGGTGGCCACAGTGACCAAGACAGTAGTGAAGGTGGCCACAGTGACCAAGACAGTGTTGAAGGTGGCCACAGTGACCAAGACAGTGTTGAAGGTGGCCACAGTGACCAAGACAGTAGTGAAGGTGGCCACAGTGACCAAGACAGTAGTGAAGGTGGCCACAGTGACCAAGACAGTGTTGAAGGTGGCCACAGTGACCAAGACAGTAGTGAAGGTGGCCACAGTGACCAAGACAGTGTTGAAGGTGGCCACAGTGACCAAGACAGTAGTGAAGGTGGCCACAGTGACCAAGACAGTGGTGAAGGTGGCCACAGTGACCATGACAGTAGTGAAGATGGCCACAGTGACCAAGACAGTGTGAAGGTGGCCACAGTGACCAAGACAGTAGTGAAGATGGCCACAGTGACCATGACAGTGGTGAAGATGGCCACAGTGACCAAGACAGTAGTGAAGGTGGCCACAGTGACCAAGACAGTAGTGAAGGTGGCCACAGTGACCAAGACAGTGTTGAAGGTGGCCACAGTGACCAAGACAGTGGTGAAGATGGCCACAGTGACCAAGACAGTGGTGAAGATGGCCACAGTGACCAAGACAGTGGTGAAGATGGCCACAGTGACCATGACAGTAGTGAAGGTGGCCACAGTGACCAAGACAGTGGTGAAGATGGCCACAGTGACCAAGACAGTAATGAAGATGGCCACAGTGACCAAGACAGTGTTGAAGGTGGCCACAGTGACCATGACAGTGTTGAAGGTGGCCACAGTGACCAAGACAGTGGTGAAGATGGCCACAGTGACCAAGACAGTGGTGAAGATGGCCACAGTGACCAAGACAGTGTTGAAGGTGGCCACAGTGACCAAGACAGTGGTGAAGATGGCCACAGTGACCATGACAGTGATGAAGATGGCCACAGTGACCAAGACAGTGGTGAAGGTGGCCACAGTGACCAAGACAGTGGTGAAGATGGCCACAGTGACCAAGACAGTGGTGAAGATGGCCACAGTGACCAAGACAGTGTTGAAGGTGGCCACAGTGACCAAGACAGTGGTGAAGGTGGCCACAGTGACCATGACAGTGTTGAAGGTGGCCACAGTGACCATGACAGTGTTGAAGGTGGCCACAGTGACCATGACAGTGTTGAAGGTGGCCACAGTGACCATGACAGTGGTGAAGGTGGCCACAGTGACCAAGACAGTAGTGAAGGTGGCCACAGTGACCATGACAGTGTTGAAGGTGGCCACAGTGACCATGACAGTGTTGAAGGTGGCCACAGTGACCATGACAGTGTTGAAGGTGGCCACAGTGACCAAGACAGTAGTGAGGTGGCCACAGTGACCATGACAGTAGTGAAGATGGCCACAGTGACCAAGACAGTGGTGAAGGTGGCCACAGTGACCAAGACAGTAGTGAAGGTGGCCACAGTGACCAAGACAGTAGTGAAGATGGCCACAGTGACCATGACAATGGTGAAGATGGCCACAGTGACCAAGACAGTGTTGAAGGTGGCCACAGTGACCAAGACAGTGTTGAAGGTGGCCACAGTGACCATGAGAGTGGTGAAGGTGGCCACAGTGACCAAGACAGTGTTGAAGGTGGCCACAGTGACCATGACAGTGGTGAAGGTGGCCACAGTGACCAAGACAGTGGTGAAGATGGCCATAGTGACCATGACAGTGGTGAAGATGGCCACACTGACCAAGACAGTGGTGAAGGTGGCCACAGTGACCATGACAGTGGTGAAGGTGGCCACAGTGACCAAGACAGTGGTGAAGATGGCTACAGTGACCAAGACAGTAGTGAAGATGGCCACAGTGACCAAGACAGTAGTGAAGATGGCCACAGTGACCAAGACAGTGTTGAAGATGGCCACAGTGACCAAGACAGTAGTGAAGATGGCCACAGTGACCAAGACAGTGGTGAAGATGGCCACAGTGACCAAGACAGTGGTGAAGATGGCCACAGTGACCAAGACAGTGGTGAAGATGGCCACAGTGACCAAGACAGTGGTGAAGGTGGCCACAGTGACCAAGACAGTGTTGAAGATGGCCACAGTGACCAAGACAGTAGTGAAGATGGCCACAGTGACCAAGACAGTGTTGAAGATGGCCACAGTGACCAAGACAGTGGTGAAGATGGCCACAGTGACCAAGACTGGTGAAGGTGGCCACAGTGACCAAGACAGTGTTGAAGATGGCCACAGTGACCAAGACAGTGGTGAAGGTGGCCACAGTGACCAAGACAGTAGTGAAGGTGGCCACAGTGACCAAGACAGTGTTGAAGGTGGCCACAGTGACCAAGACAGTATTGAAGGTGGCCACAGTGACCAAGACAGTAGTGAAGATGGCCACAGTGACCAAGACAGTGGTGAAGATGGCCACAGTGACCAAGACAGTGGTGAAGATGGCCACAGTGACCAAGACAGTGGTGAAGATGGCCACAGTGACCAAGACAGTGGTGAAGGTGGCCACAGTGACCAAGACAGTGTTGAAGATGGCCACAGTGACCAAGACAGTAGTGAAGATGGCCACAGTGACCAAGACAGTGTTGAAGATGGCCACAGTGACCAAGACAGTGGTGAAGATGGCCACAGTGACCAAGACAGTGGTGAAGGTGGCCACAGTGACCAAGACAGTGTTGAAGATGGCCACAGTGACCAAGACAGTGGTGAAGGTGGCCACAGTGACCAAGACAGTAGTGAAGGTGGCTACAGTGACCAAGACAGTGTTGAAGGTGGCCACAGTGACCAAGACAGTGTTGAAGGTGGCCACAGTGACCAAGACAGTAGTGAAGGTGGCCACAGTGACCAAGACAGTAGTGAAGGTGGCCACAGTGACCAAGACAGTGTTGAAGGTGGCCACAGTGACCAAGACAGTAGTGAAGGTGGCCACAGTGACCAAGACAGTGTTGAAGGTGGCCACAGTGACCAAGACAGTAGTGAAGGTGGCCACAGTGACCAAGACAGTGGTGAAGGTGGCCACAGTGACCATGACAGTAGTGAAGATGGCCACAGTGACCAAGACAGTGTTGAAGGTGGCCACAGTGACCAAGACAGTAGTGAAGATGGCCACAGTGACCATGACAGTGGTGAAGATGGCCACAGTGACCAAGACAGTAGTGAAGGTGGCCACAGTGACCAAGACAGTAGTGAAGGTGGCCACAGTGACCAAGACAGTGTTGAAGGTGGCCACAGTGACCAAGACAGTGGTGAAGATGGCCACAGTGACCAAGACAGTGGTGAAGATGGCCACAGTGACCAAGACAGTGGTGAAGATGGCCACAGTGACCATGACAGTAGTGAAGGTGGCCACAGTGACCAAGACAGTGGTGAAGATGGCCACAGTGACCAAGACAGTAATGAAGATGGCCACAGTGACCAAGACAGTGTTGAAGGTGGCCACAGTGACCATGACAGTGTTGAAGGTGGCCACAGTGACCAAGACAGTGGTGAAGATGGCCACAGTGACCAAGACAGTGGTGAAGATGGCCACAGTGACCAAGACAGTGTTGAAGGTGGCCACAGTGACCAAGACAGTGGTGAAGATGGCCACAGTGACCATGACAGTGATGAAGATGGCCACAGTGACCAAGACAGTGGTGAAGGTGGCCACAGTGACCAAGACAGTGGTGAAGATGGCCACAGTGACCAAGACAGTGGTGAAGATGGCCACAGTGACCAAGACAGTGTTGAAGGTGGCCACAGTGACCAAGACAGTGGTGAAGGTGGCCACAGTGACCATGACAGTGTTGAAGGTGGCCACAGTGACCATGACAGTGTTGAAGGTGGCCACAGTGACCATGACAGTGTTGAAGGTGGCCACAGTGACCATGACAGTGTTGAAGGTGGCCACAGTGACCAAGACAGTAGTGAAGGTGGCCACAGTGACCATGACAGTGTTGAAGGTGGCCACAGTGACCATGACAGTGTTGAAGGTGGCCACAGTGACCATGACAGTGTTGAAGGTGGCCACAGTGACCAAGACAGTAGTGAAGGTGGCCACAGTGACCATGACAGTAGTGAAGATGGCCACAGTGACCAAGACAGTGGTGAAGGTGGCCACAGTGACCAAGACAGTAGTGAAGGTGGCCACAGTGACCAAGACAGTAGTGAAGATGGCCACAGTGACCATGACAGTGGTGAAGATGGCCACAGTGACCAAGACAGTGTTGAAGGTGGCCACAGTGACCAAGACAGTGTTGAAGGTGGCCACAGTGACCATGACAGTGTTGAAGGTGGCCACAGTGACCAAGACAGTGTTGAAGGTGGCCACAGTGACCAAGACAGTGTTGAAGGTGGCCACAGTGACCAAGACAGTGTTGAAGGTGGCCACAGTGACCAAGACAGTGTTGAAGGTGGCCACAGTGACCATGACAGTAGTGAAGGTGGCCACAGTGACCAAGACAGTGGTGAAGATGGCCACAGTGACCAAGACAGTGTTGAAGGTGGCCACAGTGACCATGACAGTGGTGAAGATGGCCACAGTGACCAAGACAGTAGTGAAGGTGGCCACAGTGACCAAGACAGTGGTGAAGATGGCCACAGTGACCAAGACAGTGTTGAAGGTGGCCACAGTGACCAAGACAGTAGTGAAGGTGGCCACAGTGACCAAGACAGTAGTGAAGATGGCCACAGTGACCATGACAATGGTGAAGATGGCCACAGTGACCAAGACAGTGTTGAAGGTGGCCACAGTGACCAAGACAGTGTTGAAGGTGGCCACAGTGACCATGACAGTGTTGAAGGTGGCCACAGTGACCAAGACAGTGTTGAAGGTGGCCACAGTGACCATGACAGTGTTGAAGGTGGCCACAGTGACCAAGACAGTGTTGAAGGTGGCCACAGTGACCAAGACAGTGTTGAAGGTGGCCACAGTGACCAAGACAGTGTTGAAGGTGGCCACAGTGACCATGACAGTAGTGAAGGTGGCCACAGTGACCAAGACAGTGGTGAAGATGGCCACAGTGACCAAGACAGTGTTGAAGGTGGCCACAGTGACCATAACAGTGGTGAAGATGGCCACAGTGACCAAGACAGTAGTGAAGGTGGCCACAGTGACCAAGACAGTGGTGAAGATGGCCACAGTGACCAGGACAGTGGTGAAGATGGCCACAGTGACCAAGACAGTGGTGAAGGTGGCCACAGTGACCATGACAGTGTTGAAGATGGCCACAGTGACCATGACAGTGGTGAAGGTGGCCACAGTGACCAAGACAGTGTTGAAGGTGGCCACAGTGACCAAGACAGTGTTGAAGGTGGCCACAGTGACCAAGACAGTGTTGAAGGTGGCCACAGTGACCATGACAGTGTTGAAGGTGGCCACAGTGACCAAGACAGTGTTGAAGGTGGCCACAGTGACCAAGACAGTGTTGAAGGTGGCCACAGTGACCAAGACAGTGTTGAAGGTGGCCACAGTGACCAAGACAGTGTTGAAGGTGGCCACAGTGACCATGACAGTAGTGAAGGTGGCCACAGTGACCAAGACAGTGTTGAAGGTGGCCACAGTGACCAAGACAGTGTTGAAGGTGGCCACAGTGACCAAGACAGTGTTGAAGGTGGCCACAGTGACCATGACAGTAGTGAAGGTGGCCACAGTGACCAAGACAGTGGTGAAGATGGCCACAGTGACCAAGACAGTGTTGAAGGTGGCCACAGTGACCATGACAGTGGTGAAGATGGCCACAGTGACCAAGACAGTAGTGAAGGTGGCCACAGTGACCAAGACAGTGGTGAAGATGGCCACAGTGACCAAGACAGTAGTGAAGATGGCCACAGTGACCAAGACAGTGGTGAAGGTGGCCACAGTGACCAAGACAGTAGTGAAGGTGGCCACAGTGACCAAGACAGTAGTGAAGATGGCCACAGTGACCATGACAGTGGTGAAGATGGCCACAGTGACCAAGACAGTGTTGAAGGTGGCCACAGTGACCAAGACAGTGTTGAAGGTGGCCACAGTGACCATGACAGTAGTGAAGGTGGCCACAGTGACCAAGACAGTGTTGAAGGTGGCCACAGTGACCATGACAGTGTTGAAGGTGGCCACAGTGACCAAGACAGTGTTGAAGGTGGCCACAGTGACCATGACAGTGTTGAAGGTGGCCACAGTGACCAAGACAGTGTTGAAGGTGGCCACAGTGACCATGACAGTAGTGAAGGTGGCCACAGTGACCAAGACAGTGGTGAAGATGGCCACAGTGACCATGACAGTAGTGAAGATGGCCACAGTGACCATGACAGTGGTGAAGATGGCCACAGTGACCAAGACAGTAGTGAAGATGGCCACAGTGACCAAGACAGTGGTGAAGATGGCCACAGTGACCAAGACAGTGGTGAAGATGGCCACAGTGACCAAGACAGTGGTGAAGGTGGCCACAGTGACCATGACAGTGTTGAAGATGGCCACAGTGACCATGACAGTGGTGAAGGTGGCCACAGTGACCAAGACAGTGTTGAAGGTGGCCACAGTGACCAAGACAGTGTGAAGGTGGCCACAGTGACCAAGACAGTGTGAAGGTGGCCACAGTGACCATGACAGTGTTGAAGGTGGCCACAGTGACCAAGACAGTGTTGAAGGTGGCCACAGTGACCAAGACAGTGTTGAAGGTGGCCACAGTGACCAAGACAGTGTTGAAGGTGGCCACAGTGACCATGAGAGTAGTGAAGGTGGCCACAGTGACCAAGACAGTGGTGAAGGTGGCCACAGTGACCAAGACAGTGTTGAAGGTGGCCACAGTGACCAAGACAGTAGTGAAGATGGCCACAGTGACCATGACAGTAGTGAAGATGGCCACAGTGACCATGACAGTGGTGAAGATGGCCACAGTGACCAAGACAGTGTTGAAGGTGGCCACAGTGACCATGACAGTGTTGAAGGTGGCCACAGTGACCAAGACAGTGGTGAAGGTGGCCACAGTGACCATGACAGTAGTGAAGGTGGCCACAGTGACCAAGACAGTGTTGAAGATGGCCACAGTGACCATGACAGTGGTGAAGGTGGCCACAGTGACCATGACAGTGGTGAAGGTGGCCACAGTGACCAAGACAGTGGTGAAGATGGCCACAGTGACCATGACAGTGGTGAAGATGGCCACAGTGACCATGACAGTGGTGAAGGTGGCCACAGTGACCAAGACAGTGGTGAAGGTGGCCACAGTGACCATGACAGTGGTGAAGATGGCCACAGTGACCATGACAGTGGTGAAGATGGCCACAGTGACCAAGACAGTGGTGAAGGTGGCCACAGTGACCACGACAGTAGTGAAGATGGCCACAGTGACCAAGACAGTGGTGAAGATGGCCACAGTGACCATGACAGTGGTGAAGGTGGCCACAGTGACCACGACAGTAGTGAAGATGGCCACAGTGACCAAGACAGTGGTGAAGATGGCCACAGTGACCATGACAGTGGTGAAGGTGGCCACAGTGACCATGACAGTGGTGACGGTGGACACAGTGACCAAGACAGTGTTGAAGATGGCCACAGTGACAAAGACAGTGGTGAAGGTGGCCACAGTGACCAAGACAGTGGTGAAGGTGGCCACAGTGACCAAGACAGTGGTGAAGGTGGCCACAGTGACCAAGACAGTAGTGAAGATGGCCACAGTGACCAAGACAGTAGTGAAGGTGGCCACAGTGACCAAGACAGTAGTGAAGATGGCCACAGTGACAATGACAGTAGTGAAGATGGCCACAGTGACCAAGACAGTAGTGAAGATGGCCAAAGTGACCATGACAATAGTGAAGATGGCTACAGTGACCAAGACAGTGGTGAAGGTGGCCACAGTGACCAGACAGTAGTGAAGATGGCCACAGTGACCAAGACAGTGGTGAAGATGGCCACAGTGACCATGACAGTGGTGAAGATGGCCACAGTGACCATGACAGTGGTGAAGATGGCCACAGTGACCAAGACAGTGGTGAAGATGGCCACAGTGACCAAGACAGTGGTGAAGATGGCCACAGTGACCAAGACAGTAGTGAAGATGGCCACAGTGACCATGACAGTAGTGAAGATGGCCACAGTGACCAAGACAGTGGTGAAGATGGCCACAGTGACCAAGACAGTAGTGAAGATGGCCACAGTGACCAAGACAGTGGTGAAGGTGGCCACAGTGACCAAGACAGTAGTGAAGATGGCCACAGTGACCAAGACAGTGGTGAAGATGGCCACAGTGACCATGACAGTGGTGAAGATGGCCACAGTGACCATGACAGTGGTGAAGATGGCCACAGTGACCAAGACAGTAGTGAAGATGGCCACAGTGACCAAGACAGTGTTGAAGGTGGCCACAGTGACCATGACAGTGGTGAAGGTGGCCACAGTGACCATGACAGTAGTGAAGATGGCCACAGTGACCAAGACAGTGTTGAAGGTGGCCACAGTGACCAAGACAGTGTTGAAGGTGGCCACAGTGACCAAGACAGTGGTGAAGGTGGCCACAGTGACCATGACAGTAGTGAAGATGGCCACAGTGACCAAGACAGTAGTGAAGATGGCCACAGTGACCAAGACAGTGTTGAAGATGGCCACAGTGACCAAGACAGTGTTGAAGGTGGCCACAGTGACCAAGACAGTGTTGAAGGTGGCCACAGTGACCATGACAGTGGTGAAGATGGCCACAGTGACCAAGACAGTAGTGAAGATGGCCACAGTGACCAAGACAGTGGTGAAGATGGCCACAGTGACCATGACAGTAGTGAAGATGGCCACAGTGACCATGACAGTAGTGAAGATGGCCACAGTGACCATGACAGTAGTGAAGATGGCCACAGTGACCATGACAGTAGTGAAGATGGCCACAGTGACCATGACAGTAGTGAAGATGGCCACAGTGACCATGACAGTGGTGAAGGTGGCCACAGTGACCATGACAGTGGTGAAGATGGCCACAGTGACCATGACAGTAGTGAAGGTGGCCACAGTGACCAAGACAGTGGTGAAGGTGGCCACAGTGACCATGACAGTGGTGAAGATGGCCACAGTGACCATGACAGTGGTGAAGATGGCCACAGTGACCAAGACAGTGGTGAAGATGGCCACAGTGACCAAGACAGTGGTGAAGGTGGCCACAGTGACCATGACAGTGGTGAAGATGGCCACAGTGACCATGACAGTGGTGAAGGTGGCCACAGTGACCATGACAGTGGTGAAGATGGCCACAGTGACCAGGACAGTGGTGAAGGTGGCCACAGTGACCATGACAGTGGTGAAGGTGGCCACAGTGACCATGACAGTGGTGAAGGTGGCCACAGTGACCATGACAGTGGTGAAGGTGGCCACAGTGACCATGACAGTGGTGAAGGTGGCCACAGTGACCATGACAGTGGTGAAGGTGGCCACAGTGACCATGACAGTGGTGAAGGTGGCCACAGTGACCATGCCAGTGGTGAAGGTGGCCACAGTGACCATGACAGTGGTGAAGATGGCCACAGGGACCAAGACAGTGGTGAAGGTGGCCACAGTGACAATGACAGTGGTGAAGATGGCCACAGTGACCATGACAGTGGTGAAGGTGGCCACAGTGACCATGACAATGGTGAAGGTGGCCACAGTGACCATAACAATGGTGAAGATGGCCACAGTGACCAAGACAGTGGTGAAGATGGCCACAGTGACCAAGACAGTGGTGAAGATGGCCACAGTGACCATGACAGTAGTGAAGATGACCACAGTGACCATGACAGTAGTGAAGATGGCCACAGTGACCATGACAGTGGTGAAGATGGCCACAGTGACCAAGACAGTGGTGAAGATGGCCACAGTGACCAAGACAGTGGTGAAGGTGGCCACAGTGACCAAGACAGTGGTGAAGATGGCCACAGTGACCATGACAGTGGTGAAGGTGGCCACAGTGACCATGACAGTGGTGAAGATGGCCACAGTGACCAAGACAGTGGTGAAGGTGGCCACAGTGACCAAGACAGTGGTGAAGATGGCCACAGTGACCATGACAGTGGTGAAGGTGGCCACAGTGACCATGACAGTGGTGAAGATGGCCACAGTGACCAAGACAGTAGTGAAGATGGCCACAGTGACCATGACAGTAGTGAAGATGGCCACAGTGACCATGACAGTAGTGAAGATGGCCACAGTGACCAAGACAGTAGTGAAGATGGCCACAGTGACCATGACAGTGGTGAAGATGGCCACAGTGACCAAGACAGTGGTGAAGATGGCCACAGTGACCATGACAGTGGTGAAGATGGCCACAGTGACCAAGACAGTGGTGAAGATGGCCACAGTGACCATGACAGTGGTGAAGATGGCCACAGTGACCAAGACAGTGGTGAAGATGGCCACAGTGACCATGACAGTAGTGAAGATGGCCACAGTGACCAAGACAGTGTGAAGGTGGCCACAGTGACCAAGACAGTAGTGAAGATGGCCACAGTGACCAAGACAGTGTTGAAGGTGGCCACAGTGACCATGACAGTGGTGAAGATGGCCACAGTGACCAAGACAGTAGTGAAGATGGCCACAGTGACCATGACAGTAGTGAAGATGGCCACAGTGACCATGACAGTAGTGAAGATGGCCACAGTGACCATGACAGTAGTGAAGATGGCCATAGTGACCATGACAGTGGTGAAGATGGCCACAGTGACCAAGACAGTGGTGAAGATGGCCACAGTGACCATGACAGTGGTGAAGATGGCCACAGTGACCAAGACAGTGGTGAAGATGGCCACAGTGACCGTGACAGTGGTGAAGATGGCCACAGTGACCAAGACAGTGGTGAAGATGGCCACAGTGACCATGACAGTAGTGAAGATGGCCACAGTGACCAAGACAGTGTTGAAGGTGGCCACAGTGACCAAGACAGTAGTGAAGATGGCCACAGTGACCAAGACAGTGTTGAAGGTGGCCACAGTGACCAAGACAGTGGTGAAGGTGGCCACAGTGACCAAGACAGTGTTGAAGGTGGCCACAGTGACCAAGACAGTAGTGAAGATGGCCACAGTGACCATGACAGTAGTGAAGGTGGCCACAGTGACCATGACAGTAGTGAAGGTGGCCACAGTGACCATGACAGTAGTGAAGATGGCCACAGTGACCAAGACAGTAGTGAAGATGGCCACAGTGACCATGACAGTAGTGAAGATGGCCACAGTGACCATGACAGTGGTGAAGGTGGCCACAGTGACCAAGACAGTGGTGAAGATGGCCACAGTGACCATGCCAGTGGTGAAGATGGCCACAGTGACCAAGACAGTGGTGAAGATGGCCACAGTGACCATGACAGTGGTGAAGATGGCCACAGTAACCAAGACAGTAGTGAAGGTGGCCACAGTGACCATGACAGTGGTGAAGATGGCCACAGTGACCAAGACAGTGGTGAAGATGGCCACAGTGACCATGACAGTGGTGAAGATGGCCACAGTGACCAAGACAGTAGTGAAGATGGCCACAGTGACCAAGACAGTAGTGAAGATGGCCACAGTGACCATGACAGTAGTGAAGATGGCCACAGTGACCATGACAGTAGTGAAGATGGCCACAGTGACCAAGACAGTGGTGAAGATGGCCACAGTGACCATGACAGTGGTGAAGATGGCCACAGTGACCAAGACAGTGGTGAAGATGGCCACAGTGACCATGACAGTGGTGAAGATGGCCACAGTGACCAAGACAGTAGTGAAGGTGGCCACAGTGACCATGACAGTGGTGAAGATGGCCACAGTGACCATGACAGTGGTGAAGATGGCCACAGTGACCAAGACAGTAGTGAAGATGGCCACAGTGACCATGACAGTAGTGAAGATGGCCACAGTGACCAAGACAGTGGTGAAGATGGCCACAGTGACCATGACAGTTGTGAAGATGGCCACAGTGACGATGGCCACAGTGACCAAGACAGTGGTGAAGATGGCCACAGTGACCAAGACAGTGGTGAAGATGGCCACAGTGACCATGACAGTGGTGAAGATGGCCACAGTGACCATGACAGTAGTGAAGATGGCCACAGTGACCAAGACAGTGGTGAAGATGGCCACAGTGACCATGACAGTGGTGAATATGGCCACAGTGACCAAGACAGTGGTGAAGATGGCCACAGTGACCATGACAGTGGTGAAGATGGCCACAGTGACCAAGACAGTGGTGAAGATGGCCACAGTGACCATGACAGTGGTGAAGATGGCCACAGTGACCAAGACAGTAGTGAAGGTGGCCACAGTGACCATGACAGTGGTGAAGATGGCCACAGTGACCATGACAGTGGTGAAGATGGCCACAGTGACCAAGACAGTAGTGAAGATGGCCACAGTGACCATGACAGTAGTGAAGATGGCCACAGTGACCAAGACAGTGGTGAAGATGGCCACAGTGACCATGACAGTGGTGAAGATGGCCACAGTGACGATGGCCACAGTGACCAAGACAGTGGTGAAGATGGCCACAGTGACCAAGACAGTGGTGAAGATGGCCACAGTGACCATGACAGTGGTGAAGATGGCCACAGTGACCATGACAGTAGTGAAGATGGCCACAGTGACCAAGACAGTGGTGAAGATGGCCACAGTGACCATGACAGTGGTGAATATGGCCACAGTGACCAAGACAGTGGTGAAGATGGCCACAGTGACCATGACAGTGGTGAAGATGGCCACAGTGACCAAGACAGTAGTGAAGGTGGCCACAGTGACCATGACAGTGGTGAAGATGGCCACAGTGACCATGACAGTGGTGAAGATGGCCACAGTGACCAAGACAGTAGTGAAGATGGCCACAGTGACCATGACAGTAGTGAAGATGGCCACAGTGACCAAGACAGTGGTGAAGATGGCACAGTGACCATGACAGTGTGAAGATGGCCACAGTGTGATGGGCCACAGTGACCAAGACAGTGGTGAAGATGGCCACAGTGACCATGACAGTGGTGAAGATGGCCACAGTGACCATGACAGTGGTGAAGGTGGCCACAGTGACCATGACAGTGTGTGAAGATGGCCACAGTGACCAAGACAGTGGTGAAGATGGCCACAGTGACCATGACAGTGGTGAANCTTCTACTGAGGTACCCCCCTCACAAGGTTGAACTACGGACCCTTTCTAGGATGCAACGCCACAACTGTTGCCTAACTCCCAGGGCACCTATTTACTGCTACATGAATAGAGGCGATAGGAATAGGGGTGAAAGGAAATATGCCCAACCATTTCTGTCCCACCCAGGAATCAAATGTGGGATCCCTAATTGCAAATCTCGCATCCAACGAGCCAACAACCTCAAACTTTTAGCTGTAGGCAACCTTTTATATAACCAATCAGTGTGTTTGAATACAGAAGGTTAAACATGGTAATGTATATTCCATGCAGGTGTTACTAAAGAAGGGGTGGTTACCCTGTTACGTCAATTAGGTAATTTGGTTCTGTACAATCTGGATTGCACCTGGAGAGGATTCTGGGAGCCCTTCTACTCCCCCAAGACAGGAGATAGTGTGTTAACTGGCAGTCCTCTTTGGTCTTGTTGATGGTAGTAGAGCACATACCTGAATGTAATTTTTGTGTACTAGTTAGGATCACTCTGGTGAAGGGCTGGTAGCATAAAGAAAATATGTGACCTTTAATGGAGTCTTGTTTGTGCAAGGTCAAGTACCTTCATTGATCTATTGATGTCCTGCCTCTGTATCAAGAGTACTGTGGCCAGGAATTTTGTTCAGCGTCGTACGAATTCTTCATGATCAAGATGACAATATTCTTACTTTTTTGTCAGTGTTGGCAAGGGAACATTTGTGACCCTTGGAACAATCACAAGGTGGGTAGACATAATGGTGTCTATTAGCATACAGTAATGTATGAGAATTGCTCATATCTTAGAGAATAAGACACTTGAAACTATCATCACTGGCTGGGCATCACTTAATCAGTTCTTGTGATCCAGCCTAATCCCTATTACCTTCCTCATAAATTACAAATTATTATAAGCTCTTAAAAAATCCTGACATGATTATTCATGTCATTTATATTTTGCTTCACACAAAGCTTAATAGCACTTTGCAAAACACAGTACAGTATTACTAATAGCTTCCGATTCTTAGTATTACCTAAAAACTGGGATTAAAACAAATTTGTAAAATGATAGATTTTTCTCAACAGCTTTTTGCAAAACTTAGTGCATATCACCTCCGAAGTTAACTTTGACCTCAGCAGCTGCTGCTCTTATGCAACTTCTATTTTCTATTGCAATCTAAAGGATGAATGAAAGTTGTAATTTGTCTCATTTAGAGACAAATTTGTCTGTATCTAGAATGATCAATAGAATACAATATCATGGGGAACATACATTTTCATCAGGGAAGCATAATTTCACTTGACAACTGGATTATACTTTGAGCTCAGTTTGCCAACAAGTGGAAAACCCATCTCTCCACTGTTATGTATTTGCTTACAACCTTTATGATAATACAGGACACCATAATCAAACGATGACAGTGTGGCAGTTGAGGTTGCTCCTTAGTACTGTGCATGTTTCTATGTAATCTGATTATGTTAAATAGCTGTGCATAGTCAAATGCTAAGACTTTTTCAATCAGTTGAAATAACCAAGATGTGTAATTGACAAAGTTACGGGTAGGGCAAAATAGGAATGGAGTGGCTGGTGTAATGAAACACCACGCTACATAAATGCTTGCAAAACACCGCCACGTTTTGATTGTGAACAAATTACAATTTGAGCTGCAAAAATTAACATTCTGAGAACAAAGTGTGATGTAAGACTAGATAATTGAATTACTATACCATGCAGAGATGTAGAATGTCAATTTTTGTTTACTACAATACTGCAATCTAGACTGAGAAGTGTGCAGAGATAGCTCAGAAATGTTAAGTGGATGAAAGATTGGTAAAGAGCATGTATTATAATAAATTTGATGACTGAAGGAGAGGAAGACCATGAAGAGGGGGGCAGTATTAGTGTAAACACTAATACTATATAACAAATTACACACACACACACACACACATAATATATATATATATATATATATATATATATATATATATATATATATATATATATATATATATATATATATATATATATATATATATATGTCGTACCTAGTAGCCAGAACGCACTTCTCAGCATACTATGCAAGGCCCGATTTGCCTAATAAACCAAGTTTTCATGAATTAATGTTTTTTCGACTACCTAACCTACATAACCTAACCTAACCTAACTTTTTTGCTATCTACCCTAACCTATAAAGATAGGTTAGGTTAGGTTAGGTAGGGTTGATTAGGTTCGGTTATATATCTACGCTAATTTTAACTCCAATAAAATAAAATTGACCTCATACATAATGAAATGGGTAGCTTTATCATTTCATAAGAAAAAAATTTGAGAAAATATATTAATTCAGGAAAACTTGGCTTATTAGGCAAATCGGGCCTTACATAGTAGGCTGAGAAGTGCGTTCTGGCTACTAGGTACGACATATATATATATATATATATATATATATATATATATATATATATAATATATATATATATATATATATATATATATATATATATATATATATATATATATATATATATATATATATATCACTAAGAACTCTCTGACCCGGCCAGGATTCGAACCCATGCCGTCCAAGCTGCATGGCTTGCGCGTTCATGCAGCTTTCTCACACATATATATATATATATATATATATATATATATATATATATATATATATATATATATATATATATATATATATATATATAATATATATATATATATATATATATTATTATATATATATATATATATATATATATAATATATATGAGAGAGAGAGAGAGAGGGGGGGGGGGAAGGTAGAGGGGGTCACAGTACATATAAATACAAATACAACCATATTTCCAGAGACAACATACACTTGTACATACAATCCGGCACATTCACATACAGCATTTATGAAACCCTCAAATGTTATTTTACAATTTAATTAAAAAATCATCATATACAGCACACCCTTTCATCTGTAGCTGCTTGGTTAAGAATAACAAATTACATTTTACTGCTGTATATTTATTAAAGTTCCATAATAAGGCCATAAATCATATGCATCATCATTGGTAAAAGTTAATTAATTTCACTTTGAGAAATGCAAATTTGAAATTCTTGGCAGGAATTAAAAAAAAGTACATTTAAAATTTGGTATAACTTTCTTTACTAGAAGCATATTTACATATATCACTTGGCTGATATTTTATTTAAAATGACTGGAATAAACTTAGCATTTGGCAACAGGAAACAAAGAGAAAACACTGCTTACAAGAAAACCTTTTCTTAAAATAATCACTTTCGTGAAATTCTTAATATTGTACTAACTCTTATAAAAGCAGAACAATTGAACTGTCATGACCTATAAAAATATTATTTATTACTTCTGCCTTATTAGCTCACACTGTTGAACAACCACAACCCTTTTTAAATTATTTAATAATGATTAATAAATATAAAATCAAATATACAGTACATCTTAAGCACCGGGAGCTTGGAAAAAACAATTCAGGTGAATTTCAGTTTTTCATATCTGTTTCCAAAGTTGTGATGAAGCTAGGGCTTCTGGGAAACATTTGCTCTTGTGACGAGTGAGAGACATGCGATGTTTGAATGAATGACCACAATTGCTGCACTTGTAAGGTCGCTCCCCAGTATGTATCCGTAGGTGCTGCTTGAGAGAATCATGGCGAGTGAAGGTGCGGCCACAATGTGGGCAAGTGGGGGCCTGCAGGCCACAGGCACCTCCCCAAGACACCCCCGTGCAGCCCACCACCACGCCTGCAACACAGACACCACATCAGCTCCAACAACTGTATCACACATCTTCCACACTGTCCACCACAAAACATTCAAATTTACACTTTTATGTCCTTTTCTTATCACTATCTCCATCATAACAATTAGTAACGTCACTTATGCAATGCTGTCAAAGAAATTCTGAACATTGCTCAAGCATTAATTGTGGCAGGGGGTGCACTAGACAATAATACTAGAGGCATCAATGGGCTGTAACACAACCCTTTAGCCTATGGTAATGCAATGCCCAACGCTGGGAAAATGCAGAGCCACATCGTGGACAAACATATGGCCGCTCTCCAGTGTGACTGCGCTGGTGTTGACTGAGGTTATCCCGTCGCTTGTAGCTGCGCCCACACACATCACACACAAACCTGCGCTCCCCAGACCCAGTGGTCCTGCCTGGCACCACCCAACCCTGGTGGCCACCCACCCATGGCCCGCCCTCACCCAACTGCTGCCACCCACACGCCACGACCCCCTGGCCACTCTGCAACAGACAAGAGGTGAGCGTTACTGCTGCATCCTGCACCACACACTCCCCATGCAAAAGCTACACCAGACTGAGATTTATCCCAACTCACTGTCATTTTGCTTTTCATGTGCTTGCCAGATAAAATATTTCTTGATACAGCGCAGTACAATACTGTAATTTTATCATCTTACGAACTTTTACCCATCAAGTACTTGAGGAATGATATAACATGAAATATTTGGTTAACATCCAACATTTCTTTACTATGTGACTGGAAATAGACAATTCTTTGACACCACTTTGAAGAGTTTATACAAACGTTATCAGCCAAATACTGTAATTATTCTTATAACATTTAACAGACCTGGTGGTAATGAAATCCACAATCCTAACATACAAGATATGAAAAAGAAGCTAAATTCCCTCCTTGTTTCATGAATGCATGTCAAAGGCAAACTATTAAGCTCTGCCTTTGAAAGGGGGAAAAAAAAGAGAGGCATGTTGGCGCAACTTGTAAAGGACACAATCATTTGAAATAGCTTCAATGTTCAGTAACTATGTACGCTGTTCCTCACGACAAGCATTTAGTTTATGATAATGGAGGCCACTCTGTTGGGCAAATTTAGCACCACATCTAGGGCATCCATAAGGCTTCTCCCCAGTATGTAACCGCTCATGTTGTCGACGATGGTCAGAGCGCTTGAAACGACGACCGCAGTAGGAGCAAGCATATGGCCGTGGGTCAGGAAGTCCCTGCTGGTGCTGCTGTTGTAGCTGCTGGTGCTGCTGTGGCAATGGCGAGGGGCGGCTTCCTATGCCAGACCCACCGGCCAGCCACAAGTGTGGTAGCTTGACAGCCATTCCACCAATGCCACCACCACCCTGCAACACACGGCAAAGCCTAGTCACACACCCACGCATTCTTGGTTATCTTAACAATTAGTAATTTACCAAAATACAAAATGTTTGGTTAAACACTTTTGTTATCAAACTGTTTCTTATTCACTCATTTGAAGACAATATAGTGTACTGTACAACCTAACATACAAGAGTGCAACACTAAACACCCTTACTGACTCAAGCACCAACAATGAAACAAACAGTTTACTATACAATAATATAAAATGGCTTAAACGATAATTCCTCCATCCATTACTTCCGAGTTCTAGTTCCAATTCAAATAATACTGAACTTCTTTGGTAAAGATTTAAATTTTAGTCCTTTTTTTATTTATGTGAATCAATCTTGACCAAACCATAGCAAAATATTGCCAAATAGTTTTGTAATACTGTACTTCTTGAAGAATCTTCACAACTTAAAATTGTCTATTCTTGAAATAATTTTTTTATCGACAGATACTTATATGATACATTAGGGGACTTTTCTGGTTAAATCCCCTGCCACAACGGGGACATGAATATGGTTTTTCGCCGGTATGAATGCGAATGTGTTGAGTTAGGTGATCCTTTCGCCGAAACTGCTTAGTGCAGAAGGGACAGTGGTGCTGCTTAAAGGCTGAATCATCCCCACCCCTGTTTCTGTGCGGTGGAAGTAGCCTGATGAGCCCTGAGCCCAACCAGCCAGCTACCATGCCTTCCACTCCAGCCACGGGGGCACCACACTGTCTTGAGGACGCACTCACATCCCATGCCTGGGGACAAGAAAGCCCAGCTTCACTTTCAAATAAATCCATTTTCAACAAATAAAAATAAATAAATAAAAAAATTGAAAACACTTTTGCTGTTAATAAAATACATTATCTTAACTCAATAATGAGCAAGTGCATTAACATCAACTTCGTCCCGCGAGTGCTTTAATGCCGCTTCGTCTTTTGTGGTTATGAATGACTAACAGTGGGCTGAAGTATTTCAGATGGTATTCCACTAGACATATCATCAGAATTAACCACAGTTTCAAGGGCTAGATTTGGTTCATCTTTCGATAATGCCAAATTGGCCATTCTCTCAGGTTGAACACCACCAGATAAACCCAAAATAGAATGGATTCCACTTCGATGATTCATGGGAGGCCCTGTGACATTCGCAAGAGAAACAATAGGCTTGGTTATATCAGAATGAATTCCTGTGGACATCATAACATATGTATTAATCCCTGCTTGATGGGAGGAATTTGGAGAAATCCCACTCTGAAGAGCCATATTGGGCTGATTCATTGTTGGAAGGGTGATATCTGACTTGTGAGTGCTAGATCCACAGAGCTTCTTCTTTATATGGTAATGGTAGCTGCTTTGTTGAGTAAAGGTTTTTCCACAGAGATTGCAGGCAAAGGGTCTCTCCCCAGTATGAATTCGGCTGTGTTTGTTTCAAGTGATGGTTGAGCTTGAAGCGTTTCCCACAAGTGTGGCACACATATGGGCGGAAGGGGTCAGCAGTAGATGTGGTGTGAGGGAGAGACGTACCAAAGCCAAACGAAGAGTGAAGGTTCGTAAGGGAGTCAAACAACACACTCTGCAACAAAAGAGGGCACTGCTTAGAACTTGCCACCCTATGCCCTTAACCAACGACTATAATACGACCAGCACAGACATGTGAAGATATTGATCTTCAGAAGAACTTTAAAAGAAGCCAAACCACAGAGCAATTCTTCTTACCTGATAATAAACAAACAAAACTGCTAAAGAAGTTCCCGACAGTTGGCAACTTAAAGTATTGTAGGTTTAATTTTTAAGCACTGTCTTCAAACACCAAATATACAAATATTCACATCCTTAAATGTTTCAATTCTGCATGCACACATGCAACAGACACACACACTACACACACACACACACATATATACGTTCAATACACTTTAACGTGTTTTTAGGATTAATAACTTATACTAATCAACTATTTTAAATTGTTTTATTCATAATTTCTCAACATGTTTTTAATAGAAATTATGCTGATAATTTGCATTTATCTTTGAACCCTTTATGTTAATGTCAAAGTATCCATATTGAAATTTAAAATAATTATGATGTTCTTCACACACTATATAGTACAATATGTAGATTACCATTTCTTGAATTTATAGTGAGGCAGATTTACAAAAATTCCCCAAATATTTTACTAATGCAAAATTCACAAAATATAAAATATCAAACAACTTTACATATAGCACATTCTGGGTGACTCTGCTAACATGTATGTAAAGGAGCTGCTTTGAAAAATAAAAAGTACTATATATAAATACAATAAACATTACTTTATCCACTAACAGTTATCTAATATGGGAATTCTTCCCCAACTAGAGCATTTTTAGCTCATTAAAGTAATTGCACCTCAATACACTCGAGGTATCAGACATACTTTAAACAAGATAAATAATACTGTTGTACTAGCTACCAATATTTATGACAAATTTCTGCAAGCAGCCATTTATTATGAACAATTTAGAGATCCAAATTATATACTGTATTGGCCGGATCTACATGTTTTCTTTCAAGGTGATGCTTCAATATGTGCATCCGACTGAATGCTTGGCCACAGAGAGTACAAACATACTTCTCCCCTGTGTGTATTCGCTCATGGTTCTGAAGATGTTGTTTTTTTTTAAAACGGGAATCGCAAAAATGGCAAGGATATGGGCGTTCAACACTATCATCCAGTCCAACAGCAGCTGCAGCTACTGCAAGAGGGTTCAGTGATGACTTGAATCACTCCGAGCACTAGCTCCCAAGGGGTTGAGAGAAACATGAGACTTCAGGTCACTGCGACCTCCTGTAATGCAGGAGCCTGCAGCATCCACCAGAGCATGGTACATGCCTCCTGCGGCAACTGTTGCTGTATCCACTCTCAGTAAGTTTGAGGTCAAGTGAGAGCCTAGCCCGAGGATAGTTCGAGGAGCCAGATCCGGATCTTGCTTCAAGTTACGCCGCGTACCAAGAAGAGAGTCCCCAGCACTCTGGAAGAGACCGACACCCGTACTTTAGTCTCAGGTGGCAGTAGCTAAGATGGCCAACACAGCCTTGTAACGAACCAGACATATCATCGCTAGTCAAAGAAACATCCCAGTATCAAATCCAACTCCTCCTCATTTGCCATTTATCATTAGAAACTTCTACTTGTTAGATCCATTTCAATAATAAGGCATTGTTGAATGAGCTGAATAATGCCATCTGTGACAGACAAATCTAGTCCAATTAGGATGCCAGCTACTTATCAATGTTAGTTGAAACAGACAGCCACACATCACAACGATGCCGAGAATGACAAATTCTACGTTGCCTTTGGATTCTTGGATGCCACCTTACTTGCAATGTAGTGCTAGAGCAGCCAGACATCCTGATTGCCTGAAAAACTTAAGCCATTTCTTACAAATTAACGTTTTATCAAATTCTTTTTATACACAGCTCTAAATACTTGTATTGGGGATAAGGATTGCCAAGGTCCATCAGATCTATCCAATTAAAATATAACTGTTTGAAATGCAAGATCACTGGGACACACAATTTAAAATTACCATTGTGCTCAGCTCGAAGCTCAGAATATCTATGTACCTAACATTAAACTGATACCATATGCATAAAAAAGGCAACACCCATGCTTAAATGATACTTAGCTCTCCCAGTTTGAGGGACTAAAGGATTCATAAAATGCAAAAAACATTTTGATCTTTATTTAAGACAGCTTACAAAACAAAGACTCTTTCAAATCACTATACAGTACGCTTAAGGAATTACATTGCTCTCGTATGTACACAAATTTGCTTCCATATACTGTACTGTAAAACAAATCAAAAGGAATATGCCTTGGTCATGATCAATTATCAATGATCAGTTATGTTTACATAATGCCTAATGCATAACTTTTATAATATCGTGTACTGTACAGTACAGTACTACTATCCACAGAAAAATTTAACTGGTGTATTTTCTGGTAGTTTACTTACAGCTGTCTGACACCGATCTTTAATATGATATTGAAGTCATGGGCATCTTCAACTCCAAAGGACGAACATCACTTACAGCTGTGCTGCTATTTGTTTTCCTCATATCTCTGAATATTTCTGGATATTTATGGAAACTTTGTTTAACGGTACTGTATTTCTAAAAAAATTCTTACTTGCCATCGTATGGGGAGGATTTTAAAACTGGCAACATATATTAAAAAAATTGTATTTTGGAAGATGCAAAATGAAAAAAAGGAATTGCATTACTTCTTTGTTCCCCAGTACTGTTATGTATACTTCAAGTAATATTCTCTCAATAACCAAGTTCTCCCTTTCAATCCAAGTAAATGCTCTTAAATAAATTATTTTTGTAAAATATGCTTTTGGCAAACACGCACTCTTACATGTTTAAGCAGAGAACTTCTCTGTGTAAATGTTTTACCACATGAACGACAAGCATATGGACGAGCTCCTATGTGAATTCGTACATGCTCTTGCAATGTGTAGCGACGCTTGAAGCTTAAGTGACAGTATGGACAAGGAAAGGGCCTCTCTTCTGTGCCTACATGGTCAGTGCTGACTCGTGTATCTCCCCAGCTTGGTCCGTAGCAAATCTTAACAGCACTCTCCCTGTCTACTGCCCACCCACCACCCTCTAAGTTACTCGTTAATGCTCTCATTCTATGTGAAAAGCTGCCACCAGGAACTCGTCCCACATTATCTTGAAAAGATGATAAGCCCAAAAAGTCCTTAGGTTGCACCAAGACGCCCTGCAACAAGAGGAGACCTACTTTAGAAGGCAAAAGCATAGAAAATAGGCTTCAAGATCCACCACAGCTACTATATTACAGTAGATTCATAGCCCACACTATCATTTTCCTTTCATGTTGTCTAACTTGGCAAAATGCATGGCAAGATAAAAAAAATTTACTTCAATAATATTTACCAATACTGTGTATAAAAATGATATTTTTTTTTATCAACTGAAGCATCATAATAAAAAGCTAGAAACCTCTATGAAGAAATGGTGCACTGCTAAATTAAGTTTCACTCCCTCAGGTTTGTCAAGAGACTTCTCCAAAACTGTAAAAGTACTCTAGTACTATCTTATGGTGCAGCATAGCTTGAAGGTGAATTTTGAAAATTCAGAGTTAAATCTGGGTGTAATTTAGCCATATGACGCTTCAGTGGGGTCATTTGCGTGAAACGAGCACGGCAATGAGTGCAGGCATAGGGCTTTTCACCCGTGTGGAGCCTCTGATGTTGTGTCAGGTGTTGCTTGGTCTTGAATCGACTGTCACAGAATGGGCACGAGAATGGTCGCATGTACACTTCAGAGGAATGGGTAGTTGACTGAGGGGTGAGAACTGAGGAATGCTGCAGGGGGTTGTGCACGAGGGCAGTTTGACCCCCTAAGCCGATATCCTGGGCCTCTACAGAGCGATGCCCCACCAAACCTGGCCACCCCACATGCCCCTGGAAGGGAGAAACATGCTGGCTTAGTCCAGAGTGCTTTCAAATCTTGGGTACTAGGCCATCTTATGCACCTCAGCTTACAATTCTCTTTTCAAGCACTGCTCATTAAGACATGAACATGTTCAAAATGCAGTGAGTTTTAATATTCAGGGAAAAGTATTTTTGTTCCAACTCAATAATCTGAAAATCTGACAAAGCTTTTCAAGTTGTTGATAATTTCAGAATAAGCTTTAATAACTAGAACATTATAATATAAGACTTCAACTTTAACATAAAATCAAATTCTCACACTTCTTTGAGATATGATAAATTACACTAAAAATCTAAATAAATTTTTAGTGATAAATTAATTCAAATTATCTATATAAAATGCAGTTTACCTTTAGTATTTGCTTCCGAGGATAAAATTCAATTCAATTGGTTAAGGATATAATAAATAATAACACAAGTTTTATTATCACAATCTACAGTACAAGTGATACTTGAGCATATAGTTTAACATCTACCGAGATATGCATGTCTTACAATGAAATGCATGCTCATCAGATAATTTATTTGGATATTGCTGATGCACTCGGTCAATTATTATTTCACAAGTGATATTACCATACACCCCTAACAGCAGGTTTCATTGTT
Organism: Procambarus virginalis; assembly: GCA_020271785.1. Classification (NCBI taxonomy): domain Eukaryota; kingdom Metazoa; phylum Arthropoda; class Malacostraca; order Decapoda; family Cambaridae; genus Procambarus; species Procambarus virginalis. The sequence goes on from WNGS01000009.1 coordinate 2,873,044, forward strand.
TACAAGCCAGGAATGAAGACCCAAACACCTCCAAATGTTGTAGCAAACAAGAATTTATGTCTTAAATAAAAATGCAAATGAAAAAATGAGTAGTGTAGTCGATTTGTGTATAAAAATAAAAAATACTGTCAATATAAATCAACATTATGCATAAATTCATTTTTGTTTATAAATATTTGTAAATAAAATAGCATAATCTGATCTTAACAAATATCTACTAAAAGAAAATGTACTGTACTACTGAAAAATACTAGCCTTGTGAATTTTAAGTAAATTCATATAAATACACACACATTAAGATTTGTGACTTTATGGTTTATTCTACTAATAATGACTTTGTTGATCTCCACTTCTATTCTGATGTGATGAAGGTGGTGCAGGAGGGTAATGAGCAGGTGGATATGGCCTAGGGAAAGTAGGATCTGTGGCGTGCTTGCGTCGCACATGACTCATTAGCTGGTGCTTCTGTACAAAGGCACGGCCACATAGCCGACAAGCATAGGGACGTTCGCCTGTGTGGATCCTTTCATGCTCGATGCGATGATCTTTACGTTTAAAACGACGCCCACAATATACGCACTGGTGTGGCCTGAGCGTCTCCTCGTCCAATGAGACCATGTGGTAGTTGAGGGCAGCCATCAGCCCCTGGAACAGAGCAGAGGAGAGCTGCTTAGCAAGATCATCACCAGGCGGCTCTACCCCCTCCCACCCAAACACTCTCCTGCAAACTACAAGGATGGTGCTGCTTCACTGTTTGCTCTTTGGACCTTGTATTTGGTCTATATAATATTTCTTACAGTGCAGTACTGAAAATGTCCATCTGCCACCATAAATGCTACATCTGGTAATGCGAAGCCAGATGAGCACGCCAGCCTTCACGTGATTCTAACACAAGTCCACAGATGGCACAAGTATTGCTTTCATCATGGTGAATTTTTTCATGAATTTTAAGGGAGTCCTTCCTTTTGAAGCGCTTACCACAAACAAGGCAAGCATGGGCACGCACTTCTGAATGTTTGGTGAGGTGATTGCGCAGATGGGTCTTTTGTGCAAAGCGGTGACCACACACTTCACACACAAACGGCTTGTCACCAGTGTGCACTTTCTCATGTATTAAGAGATGATCCTTCCGCTTGAAGGCCTTCTGGCAGTAGGTACACACAAAGGGTCGGCTGCTGTCACCGCCAGCTGGATCCCTGAGCCAATCCAAGTGGCAGGCTTGCCACGTACCCTGCAACAAATGAGAGGAGACCTGCCTTAGCCAGCATCTCAACAGTGGCTATAGCAGATACATGGGTCGCAGAACCCACCCTTCCCAATATTCCTTCAGAGAACCCACAGTCATACTTTGGTTTCTATTGTGAACTTCAAAAAAAACCTTGGCAGTCAAATTTATTTCCAGATCACCCTCATTATCTGAGCCTATTGTTGTTTTATAAAATGTAGTGGTCTGGCGTCTGCTGGTTGGATGGGGTACTGCGATGAGGTGCATGCTCCTGGCTACGTTCAATGTGGTACATCAAGTTGGCCTTCGTGATGAACCCTCGACCACAAAGAGGACACAGAAAAGGCTTCTCCCCAGTGTGAAGTTTTTCATGACGAACTGCATTAGCTCGCCGCAGAAACGTCTTCTCACAGAACGAACATTTGAAGGTTTTTGGCTCTTCAGTGCCTCTTAAAGGTGGGGCGAACAAATACATGCCATAGTCCTGCAACAAATGAAAGATTGGTCTCACCAAGCCGCTCTCAATTCCCATTACCACCTAAGCTTCCTGCAAACCTTCAAGTCAATTTTCAGTATCCATTGACCAGAATCATTTAAACTGTCAAGTATGACTGACATCTTCACTTCTTAACTTGTCCTTTTTAATAGCTTCAATAAGGATTTATATCAAATTAGCAGAGTCAAAAATGCCAAACATTCAGTGAAAAAGTAAATTATTTATTATTTTGGATATTCTTATAATAAGAATTTAAAAACATTTGTTTAACTGAATGATTTAGTACAATAGTGTGCACAGCAAGAACCCACATTTAGTTTAAAAAAATATTATGTGAGATTTCTATAATGAGCCTGCTTTGTACTACACTTTTTACTTCACTGTTCACTGTCAGTTCTCATGAAATCTTACAAATTTAAACAGACCAAATTCATTGCATCATGATCTTTCATACTAATGTACAGCCCTTCAGCATCTATTGTCGCTAATTTCTTGATGATATAGATATTCAACTAGAATCTAGTCTCTAAATTTTAATGGGTCAGGTCATTTTCTATTTCATTCGTGAGTCAATGAAGCACCAGTTCGGTCTGTTCCAGATGCAGCAGCATGCACATTACTACGTTTCAGGTGGTACTGCAGATGGTAGCGAGTGTTGAAGCGGCGTGGACACAGATGACACTGGAAGGGCAATAATCCAGAGTGCAGGCGCAGGTGTCTTCGATAATTGTCTCTTCGCTGGATGACCTGGCCGCATACTTGGCAGCCGAAGCCTACCTGCTGGGGGGCACTAATGGCGGGGCAGGGACCACTACTGCTGGATGCAGGGTGATCTTGGTAAGGAAAAGTTGGAACTAGACAAAATGTCTTGTCCACCACAACCTTGACCATCTCTTCCTCACCATAATCATCGCCCCCACCACCACCACAACCCCCCTGCAACAAAACAAAAGCTTGGCATCACTCACTAATCTTGTAGCCAGCTAGTTCTAATTTCTTTCAACTTTAATTTTTAGCTATTCCTTATTTTTGCCATATTTCATTCACATGCTATAATTCCTAAGATTTGTTTGATGTTCCAGGCTACGTGTCATGTGGTAATCATAATGAGATTTGTTGATAAATTTCTTGTTGCAGATTTCACAGGAGTATGGCAGATTACCAGTGTGTTGCCGTTCATGTTGGCTGGCGTGGCCACGACGAAGGAAGAGCTTACTACAAAACATACAAGGATACTTGCGTTGTGGCTCCCTTGTCACCCCATCAATGTCGGAAGACCCTGTTACACTCACTATCCGCCACTGCAAAGAGACCACAACCAAAATGCTGTGCCTCATTTTTATCATGTAATTTCCATGCAGTTAACAACTACAATATAGTACAGTACTTTTACCAGTGAAGGAGCCAGTCACAAAATTGTACAAGCCATAATATATTATTCACCGAGATTAAAGTTAGGCAAGAACTTCAGTACTGTACAGTACTTAGATAATTTTTAAATTGTTGGTTTTTAAAACAATATTTTAAGGATAGCCCAGTTAGAACATTTGTTTTTAATTATAAATGTAACCATAATAAATACTGTATATCCAATCATATGCAGATACTGTAGTAACAAAAATGCAATGTAAAAGAAAAAGAAACAGCAGAAAATAAAAGAGGATAAGGTAGAAGAAAAACAGAAAAGGGAAAGACAGGAAGATGATGTAGATAGAGAAATGGTATAAGATATAAGATACAGTGCAGTAAACACCATTGAAATTATGAGGAGGTGCAACTAATGGGTAACAGAAAGAAGGGGGATACATATAGAAGAAACTGCAGAGAAATTGCCTTTGGATCGTTTTCATTGGCAATGAACCTTGTCAAAAATATGATTGTGAATAAAGAGTAAAGTCCACTTTGTGAACCATATTTTTTAGATTCAGTAAATAACGATTTAACACTTTAGCCACATGAAAGCTATTCACTCAGCTGTAAGATAACGGCATACTGGGTGAACTTTAGTCTCAAGAAAAAAAAGGTTTGCTCACAGTGCAGCAATCAAGACATGCAGGTGATGAGTCACAATAACGTGGCTAAAGTAATTTGACCAGACCACACACAAGAAGGTGAAGGAACGGGAAGACATTTCGGTCCGTTCTGGACCATTCTCAAGTCAATATGCCAGGCATCGACTTGAGAATGGTCCAGGACGGACCGAAACGTCGTCGTCCCTTCACCTAGTACGTGGTCTGGTCAGAAATCAGACATATTTATGACCAACCAATTCAAGGGCCTGGACTCATTACAGCCAACGTATGACAGGAAATTATAACTCCCACATTTAACTGAATATTTGTGAATATTTTTTTTACAAGCAAATGGGGTATATTGTTTTATATAGAATAGGAATAGACTAGCTTAAAATAAGTGGTGGCAACACTGCCTAGCATGTATAGACTAATATGAGGTTATCTTGAGATGATTTCGGGGGCTTTAGTGTCCCCTCGGCCCGGTCCTCGACCAGGCCTCCACCCCCAGGAAGCAGCCCATGACAACTGACTACCCGCCAAACACACACCGAAACTACGACGTTGGTACAACGTTCAAGCAAGTTTTAACACCACCTAACCAGTTATAACAACCAATATAGCAAGTTGTAACAACGTTCTAATCCGTCATAAACACGTTAAGCCAAGATGTAACAATTTTATTACAAGTTGTAACAAGCGGAAAATAGAGACAGTTTTGGTTTGTGTTTCCAGGGTAACACCCAGGTACCTATTTTACTGCTTGGTAACAGGGGCATTGGGTGCAAGAAACTCTGCCCATTGTTTCTCGCCGGCGACTGGGATCGAACCCGGGACTACAGGATCACAAGTCTAGTGTGCTGTCCGGTCGGCCAACCGGCTGCCTGAGTGTTATCTTTTCTGAGTAAAATTAATTTAACAAACATCATGACATTTGCTATAGAAACAATTAAATATATGTAAAATTATGTAAGATCTGCCAGTGTGAAAAACTAAATTTATAAATTTCATAATATCTTCCTGGAAAATGTCAAGTTAATTTTATAATAAAAATATAAATGTATTACAGAAACCCCTACTTTTGTTGACTCGTTAATATACTAAACGAAACATTATTACTAAATATGCCGGGCATTAATGCAGAGGATGAGAAGAGTGTGGGATTAAGGACATTTTGACATTCAATGAAGTTATGAATGGCCCCCCCTTACATGGATAATTGGATAGCCCCCCTCTGGACTGCTACTCCAAATTTCCCTTGTTCATTAAAGTATTGTTTAATACTAAACTTACTATAAATGGCCTTCAAGGAGGGATAGCATGGATACGTTGTACAACGTCTATAGAAATTTCGGTTTTATGGTTTCAAGTAATTGCTGAAAATTTTGCCAATACTGTACAGAGAAATATTCTGGGGAAAGAATTACAAAAATAAAGTTCTTTAACTAAACTGCTAAATAATGAAAAAGGTTAATTTCATAAATCATATATACAGGCCTTTATAATGTATCCACAAAGATCAGGCCCTAGAATAAATGAATAACCGACTTTTATGGATACCATGCATGTTGGGAAGAAAGTAATCCACACGATACGAATGTAGAGGTATAATCACAATGTAATTGTAGAACCGCACTGTAAAGACTGAAGATATAACATTTGTGTGAATATGGTATAAACACCTGTAAGTATATTGTAGGATTTCAAAACAATTCGATTAGGTTCTCTAAAGATATTGCATGGAAATTGCAAACCAATTTGACCCTTGGATTAACCTGCTCAATATCAATAAGAGCCGTATGTTTTGACCTAAAATGTTAGTATTTTAATCTTATAGTAAGTCACTGTGAATCAGCCATTCATGAAATTGACTGTGAATATCAAGGAAGAAACAGTTAATATAGTAAATGAAACAAATCTTTTAGTACTCTTGAGGACACATTAAATTGTAATAGTACAATATTAGGATACTTTTACTAGAAAGTGGAATGAAAGAAACAAAACTGAAGTCTTCGTATGTCACGATGTCCACTCTAGTACAGGACTGTACGATACTCCAGAAAAATAGTAAAGTATTACAATATATATAACCCAACCCACACATGTAATTGATTGAAGAATGTAATTATAAATGTAAATAACAAAAATAATTGGGAGGAGTCACAGGCCAGAAGAGCACAGCACTTTGGCACTAAACAACAAAAATATAACTTTTGCACAAATCATGTGCACAAGCAAACTTGCCTTTATGTAGTTTGAATTTTCTGGTTAAACCAAAATCCCATAGATATGAATTCATATTATTTACACTAGTGAGATGAGAACTACATGTACTGTACTGTACATTAATGTGTGTGAAACCCATGGAATTGGGAAGTAAGGTGAATATGAATCCATATTTTTTCTAATTTGTACACAATATGAAATGCAAGAATGTTTTTGGTAATGATTTTTTGCAACAGGTAACTTTCCTACTAGAGATGCAAGAAAAATTGCAAAAATAATATTTAATTTTTAAGCCCCATATAGGCCCAAAGATAGTACAGGGCCAAAATGGGAGAGCCACACCGAAAGCACTAAAAAATTGAGAATAAGTTACAAGTGGAATTTTCAACAATTAAAGACAAATACCCCTATCCACATTTCATTACAGTAGAGACTTCTGAAATATCAATTTATCTCAATGAATTTTTTTTATTTTGTTTTTTTAAAGGTTTCACATTTTTATTGCGCATTGGTAAACATGCATTCATTGGTGAGGCTGCCGGGAAAGCTGTTCCTCTGAGAATAAGCTGCCCCTGCCACCATCTTTAACCTTCAGCATCTCAATTGCTGTTCTGGCTGTGCTCTTTGTATGACCTTCCCTCCTTAACAAAATTTTATTGACTTTTATATATTTTTTATAACTTTCAATGTTAATTTTTTGTTGGCGCTTCTTGGAGCACCTCATTCATAATAAGAGCTCCAGGAGTATACAGAGTTGCAGTGGTGCTTCAAAGTTGAAAAAAGATTACCTTGTGATGATTTCAGGGCTTAGCATCCTCGCGGCCCGGTCCTCGACCAGGCCACCTGGTTGCTGGACTAGTCAACTAGGCTGTTGGACGCAGCTGCTTGTGTATGTGTCACAGCCTGGTTTATCAGGTATCCTTTGGAGGTGTTTATCGAGTTCTCTCTTGAACAGTGTGGGGTCAGCCAGTTATACCCCTTACGTGTAATGGAAGCGTGTTGAACAGAATCGGGCCTCTGATGTTGATAAGAGTTCTCTCTCAGAGTACCTACTGCACTTCTGCTTTTCAACAGGGGTATTCTGCACATCCTGCCATGACTCCTGGTCTCATGTGGTGTTATTTGTGTGTGCAGGTTTGGGACCAGCCCCTCTACTATTTTCCATGTGTAAATAAATTATCATGAATCTCTCCCGCCTGCGCTCAAGAGAATACAGACTTAGGCTCTTTAGTCTGTCCCAGTAGTTTAGATGTTTTACTAAATGGATTCTAGCTGTAAAGGATCTCTGCACGCTCTCCAGGTCAGCAATTTCTCCAGCTTTGAAAGGGGCTGTCGTTGTGCAACAGTACTCCACTTTAGAGAGCACTAGCATCTTGAAAAATATCATTATCAGTACAGCATCTCTAGTTTTAAAGGTTCTTGTTATCCAACCTGTCATTTTTTTTGAAGATGTGACTGCTACTGTATTGTGTTCTTTAAAGGTAAAGTCTCCCGACATGAATATACCCAAATCCTTTACATTGCCTTTTCGTTCATTCGTGCTCTTGTTCTCACATGCTCTCTCTCATTCCTGCACTTATGAACAAATGTCGTAAGTGTTATCATTTTCAGAAACAATTTTTTTTGAGGCATTTGGTAAAACTTGTATTTAATATACAACAACTTTTTCTCTCTCAATAACCTGCATAAAATTAAGGTTTCAGTATTCATCATAAGATATGGAGTTAAATGGCACACGCACACACAAATTAAATAGTAACAATAAATGAATTAATGAAAAAAAAGAGGTATCAATTGAGCAACTATTACACATAACTTCAGCAAAACACGTGGTTGTGATAAATAAAATGCTCCAAAGAACTGAAATGAGTACAGCACATCACAAGCCAAAGACATTAGATGGGCCCATTCAAATTTTCACTAGCGTTGTGACAAATAATTACTAAATATTAGACGGAAAAAGAAAAAAAAATATTTATTTAAACAGTATGTATGTATATATATATACAGTATATAATGTGTGTGTTTTTGTAATTACCTAAGTGTACTGTAGTTACATGATGAGAGCTACGCTTGTGGTGTCCCAGTCTACCCAGCACACTGTCATGTAATGCTTTGAAACTACTGACAGTTTTGGCCTCCACCATCTTTTCACCTAACTTGTTCCATCGGACTACCACTCTATTTGCGAAAGTGAATTTTCTTAAGATTTCATTTTGTACAAAATGAAATCTTCAGGGAACCAGACACTTAAGAATTTCAGAGAACAACATAGAGCACATAGAGGTGTCAAGAGACAAAGTGGAAAAAATGCTCAAGGAGCTAAGAATGAACAAAGCAGTTGGCCCAAATGGAGTTTCACCATGGGTTCTGAGAGAATGTGCACCTGAGCTCAGCATTCCACATCAACTGATTTTTCAGGCATAAATGTACAGGAGTTGTAGCTGATGTGTGGAAAAAGGCTAACATAGTTCCAATCTACAAAAGTGGTGGCAGGGAAGACCCCTCAGTTATAGACCTGAATCATTGAAAAGTGTAATAGTAAAAATATTGGAAAAATAATTAAAACTAAATGGGTAGAACACCTGGAGAAAAACTATATAATATCAGACAGACAGTATAGTTTTCGATCTGGAAGATCCTGTGTAACGAATTTACTCTGTTTCTTTGATTGAGCCACAGGGATTTTACAGGAAAGAGATGGTTGGGTTGACTGCATCTATCTTCACCTAAAAAAAGCTTTTTGACAGAGTTCCACATAAAAAGTTGTTCTGGAAACTGGAACATATTGGAGGGGTGACGGACAAGTTTCTAACGTGGATGAAAAATTTCCTAACTGATAGAAAAATGAGGGTAGTAATCAGAGGCAATGTATCGGATTGGAGGAATGTGACGAGTGAAGTACCACAGGGTTCAGTTCTTGCACCGTTAATGTTCATTGTCTACATAAACGATCTACCAGATGGAATACAGAATTATATGAACATGTTTGCTGATGATGCTAATATAATAGGGAAGATAAGAAACCTAGATGATTGGCATGCCCTTCAAGAAGACCTGGGCAAAATAAGTATATGGAGTACCACTTGGCAAATGGAATTTAATGTGAATAAATGCCATGTTATGGAATGTGGAACATAGACCCCACACAATATATAAATTATGTGAGAAATCTTAAAAGAATTCTGACAAAGGAAGGGATCTGGGGTGGTTGTCTGTCACCTGAGGACCACATTAAGAACATTGTGTGAGGAGCCTATGCTACACTTTAAACTTCAGAATTGCTTTTAAATACTGTACATGGATGGAGAAATACTAAAGAAATTGTTCACAACTTTTGTTAGACCAAAGTTGGAATATGCAGCGGTTGTATGGTGCCCATTTCTTAAAGAAGCACATCAACAAACTGGAAAAGGTGCAAAGACATGCCACTAAGTGGATCCCAGAACTGAAAGACAAAAGCTATGAGGAGAGGTTAGTGGCATTAAATATGCAAAAACTAGAAGATAGAAGAAAAAAAAAAGAGGCGATATGTTCACTACGTACAAAATAGTAAAAGGAATTGATAAAATTGATAGGAAAGAATATCTGAGACTTGGAACTTCAAGAACAAGAGGTCATAGATTTAATCTAATGAAACAAAGCTGCCAGAGAAATATAAGAAAATTCACTTTTGTAAACAGAGTGGTAGACGGTTGGAACAAGTTAGGTGAGAAGGTGGTGAGGCCAAAACCGTCAGTAATTTCATAGCGTTATATGACAAAGAGTGCTGGGAAAACGGGACACCACGAGTGTAGCTCTCATCCTGTAACTACACTTAGGTAATTACACATTATATTCTATAATAAATTTAATTGTAAAGACCTGTTGCTATGCCAATTTTGTGAAATATATGATTAGGGCACACAAAAATTATACCAAAACAGAGATGTAGAGCTAGAAAACAGGATTTGTTCAACAGAAATTGTGAGAGTGCCAGAAAGGAAGACAAGAAAGTGGGTACAATATACGAAGAGGCCTAACCCTCAAACATACCAGCACTACAAGCAAGAAAAGAAACAAATGCACAGAAGTGAGAAAAGACAGAAATGAATTTTGAGAAAGGGATAGCGGACAAATGCAAAACAGATCCAAGCCTTTTCTATAAATTCATTAAAAGGAAGCTGCATGTAAGGGATAAAATCCAGAGATTGAGAACAAGTTAACAGATTTACTGTGATTGAAAAAGAAATGTGTGAAACACTAAATGAACAGTTCCAGTCTATGTACAAAATGAGGATTTCAGAGCCGGACCCATCGTCAGTTCCAGAGCACACAATAGAATACATAGAGGATCTCAAGACAAAGTGAAAAAATTACTTAAAGGGCTAGGAAGAAATAATGCAGTTGGATAAGATAAGTTTCACCTTGGGTGCTACACGAATGTGCAACTGAGCTGAGCATAATACTCCAATTGATATTCCATACATCATTGTGCATAGAAATCTTAGCAGATATATGGAAAAGGAAAACAGTTCCAATCTACAAAAATGGTAACAGAGAAGACCCTTTAAATTATAGACCCATATCATTAACAAATGTGGCAGTCAAAACACTAGAAAAAATTGTTAAAAGCCAAATGGGAAGAACACCTGGAGAGTAAAGACACAATAATGAAGACCGTATGGCTTTGAACAGGAAGATCCTGTGTAACAAATCATCTTAGTTTTTATTATAGAGCCACAAAGATTCTACAGGAAAGAGATGGTTGGGATGACTGTATCTGAACCTAAAAAAGGCTTTGACAGAGTCCCACACAAGAGGTTGTTCTGGAAACTGGTTATCTTGAGATAATTTAAGAGCTTAGCGTCCCGGTCCTCAACCTCTTTTTTGTTACACACCCCCAGGAAGCAGCCCATAGCAGTTGTTTAACTCCCAGGTACCTATTTACTGCTAGGTAACAGGGGCATCAGGGTGAAAAACTTTTGCCCATTTGTCTCCGCCTCCACTAGGGATCGAACCCGGAACCTCAGGACTACAAATCCGAAGCACGTCCACTCAGCTGTCAGGCGCCCTTACTGGAACATGCTGGAGAGGTGACAGAGACTTCTGACATGGATTAAAAAATGTTCTGACAGGCAGATGAGGACAGAAATGAGACAAAATTTATCTGACATGAGTGTTACTAGCGGAGTACAACAGGGTTCAGTTCTTGCACCAGTAATGTTCATCGTCTATATAAACAATCCACCAGAAGGAATACAGGATTACTATATGAACATGTTTGCAGATGATGCCAAGATATTGGGGAAGATTGGAGATGCAGACGATTGTCATCCCCCTTCAAATTAAGAGGGGAATAACATGTAGCAAATGGAGTTCAATGTGAATAAATGCCATGTTATGTAATGTGGAATCGAATAAAAATAGACCCCACACAACTTACGAAATAGATGGACTCTAATAAAGAACGAGATCGAAGGGTGGTTTTACATAGGAAGCTGTCACCAGAGGAACCCAAAGAACATTATTAGAGGGGCATATGCGACGCTTTCCAACTTCAGACTTGCTATTACTTACATGGATGGTGAAATGCTAAAGAAACTGTTCAAGACTTTCATGAGACCAAAATTGAAATATGCAACAGTTGTATAGTGCGTTGTAATAGTTGTATGCAAGCGTTGAATGACAAGGAGTACTGGGAAGACGGGACACCACGAGCATAGCTCTCATCCTGTAACTACACTTAGGTAATTACACACACACACCTGTGTGTGCGAAATAACCCAAGTGTAATTACCGCTTAGGTAATTACACACTTGGGAAGACAGGCATTGTTGATCTTATAGATAAGCTTTCCATGCTTCTAACTATTTTATTAATCGTGGGATTAAGAAGAGCAATAATAATAATGAAGATAATTTTTATTTAAAAGAATGTGTATACAAAGAACATAAGAGTAATGTGTAATTGTAGGGACAGGTTACACATACTAATGAAGCTACTATTATGCAAAGCATTTTGGGCAATCCAATCAAGTTACCTAAATTCATGGTAATTGTAAGAAACTAGTTATTGAAGGATTTATTATCTACAACATTTCATTCCACTCTGGAACATCTTCTGGAACCTGAAGATGTTCCAGAGTGGAATGAAACGTTGTGGATAACAACAGCTTCAATGATCATTAGTTTCTTTATCGCAAAATTCAGAAATTCGATTGCTTTTCTGAATCCTGAGAGTAAGAAAATAATTAGAAAGTGAGCTTATAAGATCAACAACGCCAGTAATGCAGTCATATTTACCAAATTATATATTATTATGGTGTATATATATATATATATATATATATATATATATATATATATATATATATATATATATATATATATATATATATATATATATATATATATATACTGCAGTTGCCAATAGTGAAAGTGTTTTATTTGTATCATAGAAACAAAATTTAAATCTGGAATTGGATTTGAAACACACATTTCCCGCATCTATTTTGTGTATACCAGTAGTTCGTGTATACCACCAGTCTGCTATAATTTGCTTCCTGCAACAGTTCCTTGGCTATAACATTTGGAACCAGTGCTAATATTTGAATAATTTTGTTTAATAATTATTTTTTTTAACCCATTCAAAGGGTACAAGCATATGTATAATTATGTCAGCAGCTCGAGTGAATTTTATTCAATCATTATGAATGGTAGACTTCATTTATATCTTGAAAACCCCAAATGACTCAAATTTCCAGCCATATGAAGTTGATATACCTCGTGCTTTGTAATAATGAATAATTTGACTAGTAAGACGTGCAATTAATTTTCTGCACTTCAAAAAGCTTTACCCAGCTCAAGACTTTGTCCATAAATACGATCAATTTTAGTTTTATTAATAATTATTAATGCACTTCTAATTCTTGCATTATGGGAAATGTGCTAACAATTTTTTACTGTCAAGGGAACCTTTTTTATGTTATAAATTAAATTTGTTGCAATGCAAGGATTTATTTTTTTTTTTTTTGCAAATACCCAGTATATGAAGTGTATACATACTTCCATGACAATTTTACTGTGAGCAAATGAATAATAATAGAGATGGTGAAGTCTGAGCACACGAGAAAAGTCTCTCTGTGAACTACAATAGACAGAACAGAAGGCAATTAAAGGCACTGAATAGAAGACAATACAGTACAATACAATAAGGTTATATAAATTGTAACCATTGTGTATTAATAAGAGTTGAATTTCCTTGTCTCATGTGTGCCTCCCAGTCAATTAAACTTGGAAACAGGATTGAAATGCTTACCATGTAATTTGGATAACTAACAATACAGTACAGAACTATTCTTTTGTTATTTTCATTCACAAAATATTTTAACCATTTACATGCTCTTGGTGTACTTAATTATAATTGTTAAAGATAAGAAGTACCTTATATTAACGTAGGACAGAGAAATAAGCAAGAATAAACCCATTTTATTTCTTCCTTTAGCACAGAAATATTGTATTACAAATACACCCAATCTTTTCAAGTTAATTGAATAATGATTTCTTGTATAAGCTTTTTCTTTTTGAAACATCCAGCATTTAATATGGACAAATAAACCCAAACTATTTCACAATATATTAGTAGCTGATGGGCATCGAATAGCATGATTTTTGCAATTACTCTTTTGGGCAAAACCTCTACCACAGTGTTGACAATGGTATGGACGCTCACCAGTATGTAGTCGCTCATGATCTGTTAAGTGGTCCTTACGTTTGAACTTCTTAAAGCAAAAGCGACAAGAGTACGGTCGCCACTCTGGGCTTGGAATAAATGTTGGCAGGTCAGCCATAGGAGCAGAGGCCACAGGGGGGCAGGGTGCTGCTGCTCCCACCCGCCGGGACACCACACCACCTTGCCCGCCCACAGGCACAAAGTCGCCTACTGCCCCGAAAGCCGCCCTCTGCAAATGAAGGAACACTGCCATCACTACCCCTAAATTTTTGTCTTGTGATATCTGTGATAAATGTGATATCTTCCATGGATATCGTATACTGTACATATAATTCTAGCCCACCACAAGCATCCTTCGGGATTTTCACGTGTAACACTTTATACTAGAACCAATTTTCCGAGCTAATAGCTACAGGCTTACATAGGCTATAGGCTTAAAATTGCCAAAATAAAACTTATTTCTTCCACAACAAAAATTGTCGAAGGGAATAATTTAATTTCCATTGCCCATTTCAACTTGTGGAGGAGGAGATACAGGAAAAGAATTCAACATGAGAAAATATAAAAAGACTAATAATAATTTAAGTAACAAAATATAGCTTGGCACATAACTATTAGTTAATCAATTAGTGACTAGCTTTGCACACTACAAGCATATTTCCACCCAAACGAGATTAGCATTGAAAGCAAAATTTCAATTTAATTATATATAATGACATTAACAAAATACAGTACAGCATATATTTCATTACACTCTAAGCTAAAGAGAAAGTACAAAGAGTACTAAAATGCAACACACAAAATCCACTGAAACTTTCAACCACAGACATGACCACAAGACTCTAGAAATTCCTCCCAATATTTCACAACCTTCACTGATGAAGACAAGTGTATAAAACACTAGTCTAGGTTTGCACTTATCTTATAAATAGTTTCATAAGCTGCTGTCATTTTCTTTCTCATTTTCTCCCGAAATTTTCGCTGGCGCAACTGTCCGCTTATTAATCTTTCTAATTCTTTCTGTAGGCGTCCAGCCTCAACTTTTTTACTGCCAATTTTGATCTCTAATTTTTCTGCCTCTGATGCATCAAACATACCAGAATCAAGCAGAGATTCTAATGAGGCAGTCTCAGCCTTAATAAGATTCATCTGGGCCCTGATGTTGTCTTGTCGATATCTTCCGCGCCCCACATGCTGGTGGTGGTGGTACATCGACCCTGAGGCGGAGGCGGCAGCTGCAGCAGCCACAAGAGGGGAGGAAGGAGAGGAAGGTGGGGGAAATCTTCCACCCAATCTTCCGAACTGGAAGTGGGTCCCAGGTTGGTGTGATGCCGAGAGAGATACGTGGCCCGCAGGGGCGTCGAGAGGGGGGAGGGGAGATGCCGCCACAGAGGAAAATGGGCCCAACAACTGGAAAAGGGAGAGAGACAACTTTTGTCAGGTCACTCTCTGTGCTAAGATGAAGCTGATTCTATCAGCTGAGCCAGTTTCAGGCTATGCCTGTCTTCATAAAGCTCCATGTATCTTCAAAGACTGTAGCAAACAGAATGACCACTCCAAATCCATAAAAAAATATAAAAAAAAAAGTGAGGCCAATTACCCAAACAAATCCTACCTAACTACCTTATTTCGCTAAGTTGCAATGAAAGTTACACCCCGTTCCATATAAAACAATTATTTCACATTATATTAAAACCTTTGAGTTCATCTGCACAATGCCAAAAGACTTATTCCCTGCACCAATTACAAGTATATCAGTAGTTTTTGAGAAGCTTTTCAACCTTATTACATAAAGTAAGCACTCATTGAAATAACGATTATTGGCAAGATGAAGATACAGTACTGCATTTAAGAAAATTTTTGATAATATTCACTCAAATTATTTTAATTCTTGCACAATTTAGAGCACAATTACTCAATTTAATAATCAGGGAGAAATTCTTCTCAATACACAAATACATATTAAACCTTAAGATTAAATATACAGAGTACACCAGTCTTGAAATCTTTCATAATTAAGCCATATTATCTGGTAGATTAAAACTGAAGCATCTTCATTGAAGATGCATTTAATTAAGGTATATTAAAGAGTTCAAAACTGGGACATCTTCTTGAAATAATAAACTGATTTCTCCTCCCAAAATTACCATAATATTAATAAAATATTTATCATTTAAATATGAAACATATTCCTTGTGAATCTTTTAAAAACAAAAAAATTACTCCATAACCATATGTAGAGATCAAACTAAAACCTTTGGTATAAAGTGTTTACCTTAAAAGTTAGGAAATTATTTAGGCCAAAGTGAAAATGAAGAAAAATAAAGAAAAAGTAATACAAATAAACAGGTGGTGAAGTGTATACAAGCATGTATTTTTAATACTAAATTAAATGCAAACTAGGATCAGGGTACATGTTTTCTTAAAAGTCAATTTGTTAGCTAACTTTGCTTAAGTTCTATAAAACTCTTAAGTACAATACAGTATGTCTTTTTTAATCATTGTCTAAGATACCAAAACATATGTAATACTGTACAGCAAACTTAGTAAGTTACCATAATATTTCTCAAATTCAGGATAGGTCATAACAGTATTTTATTAAGTTTGTTTTGTATTTTGTTATCCAGTGAGCAAAAATGCAATTTTCATTTTGTAGTTTTTGAGTTCCTTGGTGAATGATTCTAATTGGGAATTGGTGTGTACACAACATTAGCAAACATGTACAATATTTGCACGGGAAGCGCAAATACATGTGCACAAATTTATGGAAGAACCTGATCATGTGTAAAACTAGTTGTGTGAATATTTGTACTTGTAAATCTGTGTCTGCATGGTTGAGTGTCAGCTCTTGACCTGTCTCTTTCTGCTATCTTTTGTCAAATGCCTTAATGAGTGAACTATAGGATGCTGTGTGAATATTTGTACTTGTAAATCTGGTCTGCATAGTTGAGTGTCAGCTCTTTGACCTGTCTCTTCCTGCTATCTGTTGTCAAATGCCTTAATGAGTGAACTATAGGATGATAATCAATAAATATATTAATATAAGTTGTGGATGAGGTGGTTTCATCTACTCATCTAGCATATTCCATATTGATACTAAAGGGGCTGTCTTGTGAATTATTAGGGCAAACTATTAAATTTGTGTCACTTCTTTTTCATAGTACAGTAAAAGAAAGCCTAGCTTATCAACTACATTTAACCCTAAAGTGAGTTTATCATCATGCACTGCACGCATCATTATTGTGTGTAGATTTTAATAATTTTTCTAGTTTTAATAAAAATGATGTAATTATGGTTATAATACATTTAAATAGGTGCAATGGAATTAACAGAATTTGTTTCGTGAGTCTAGGTTATCATTTTTAATTGCTTATTACACATGAGGTTATGTACTAGTAGCTTGTGATTATTGTCAAATCACAATTTGGCCTTTCATGCTGGTGTTAATAACACTATCGCATTCCGAGCCCTCCTATTATCGTTGTAAGTTTTTCTCAATGTAATCCGATGACTATCGTGCACGTCATAAATTAAAACTTCTAGATGGTTTCAAAATCCACCTTTATCGCCTTTAGATTGTGCACAATTTGATACCAAAATGAAAGACGTAACATGAAAATTTATGTCATACCACTGGAAAGATATAAATAATTTTGGGGTGATGAGCGTCAAAACGTGTCCAAAAGTTAAAATGTTTGTTAAAATTCTATTTATTGTTCTATTATTATGGGACTAGTTTTAAAATACGCGCCTTTGAATATGAATTGCGAACAATTTGATGCCAAAATGAAGGACGTAACACGACAATTTATGTTATCAAACTGAAAAGAGTATATACATTAAGTCTGCAGGTGTGCCAATTGGTGCTTGTTCACGGGTAACTTGGCCGACTTTAGGCTTTGCTGTATTCACCTAGTATTCACATAGTTGTGTTTGCGTGGGTTGAGCTTTGCTCTTTCGACCCGCCTTTCAACTGTCAATCAACTGTTTACTAACTACTATTTTTTTTTTCCACACCACACACACACACACCCCAGGAAGCAGCCCGTGACAGCTGACTAACTCCCAGGTATCTATTTACTGCTAGGTAACAGGGGCATTCAGGGTGAAAGAAACTTTGCCCATTTGTTTCTGCCTGGTGCGGGAATCAAACCTGCGCCACAGAATTACGAGTCCTGCACGCTATCCACCAGGCTACCAAGCCCCCAGGCTGTGGGAGTCACTCCGGGCTTTTAGACCTTATATGCATATACCCCTATAGCGAATTCTATTGCGAAAACAATGATACCAACATGAACGATGTAGCATGAGAAATAAGGCGAGAGAACTGAAACGAGTATATACATTTTACCGATTTTGCGTGCTCACGGGTAACTTTGCCGACTTTATACTTTGTTATTGGTAATGCTTATATATATTGTGGTGTTATTACTTATATTTGTCTTTCTATTTAGAGCATTTTATTGCAAATAATTTGATACCACAATGAACAATGTTGCACAAAAAATGTGTTAGCAAACTGTATGTGTTTGTCTGGTGTATTGGGTGTGGCAATGAGTGTGCTCTAGCGGCTAAGGCTTCGGCGACTTTAGGGGTCATTGCGCGTTATGCGCCCCCATGTTGCCTAATTTATATGCATATGTCTGTGTAGGAAATGTTATTGTGATCACAGTGATACAAAAAAAGAACGATGTCGAACAAGTCTGGACTTGATAAACCTAGGGGTGTAGCCGATGTGCAGTTGGGCGTGTGGTAGTGGGTAACCCTTGGGCAACTTCCCATGGTCTTGTGGGTGGGGCACGCCCATGATTTGTACTTTATATTCTTATGTCTGTGTACGGAATTTTATTGCGATCAATGTTATACCAAAATAATGACGGAGAACAATTCTAGGATTGACAAACCTGAAAAGGGCATAAACATTTCATCGCTTTTGGTGCTCACGGCCAACGATCGCCAAAGTTTTTTATTTGGTGTGGGTCTCATGTCGGCTTTGGTGAAGTTTTATATATATATTCCTCTAGAGCATTCTCTTGCGAACAAATTGATACCCAAATTAAATACATACATGGAAAATTAAGGTCAGCAGACCGAAAAGAGTATAAACATTTCAGTGTCGCTGCGCGGTCGCACAAAATGCCTGGTTCATGAGGGGAAAAGTTAAAGAATCTTCTGCCGGGAGCGTGATAGTGTTAAGATCTATTTCTTGATGACATTACGAGACAGAATACCATTAAAGGAGTAGGTGACAAGATAGTTCTTTAGAATTGTGCCAAAAAACAAATTTATATGCAATATAGGTGTACTTATTAGATTGCAGACCTATACACAGTACTCACTGATTTGTCAATTATGTCCAAGTAGTTATTTTACATATTCCATAAACCAAAGTGAAACCACGAACACAAAACCAGTTACTTTCACCCTCATAGCTCTCACCCCCTTACATTATGAATCAATAAAATTGCAGCATCATGAGCCATGGTCCCAATAACCACCCCTTCTACACCCAACTTCCTTGTGACATGTCCATCTTCATCTGCATTTTCACTAATTTTTGCAAGTAACTGTATAGTTTTATGGAGGAATTTTTTTTTGGGTAAGGTGCACTTCTGGGTTGACCCAGGATGCTAGTTTAAATCCTCATCCTGCTCCTGTTAATATTATTAACAAGAGTAGCTCATCCTGTAACTACACTTAGGTAATTACAATACATGCCAGCATATAAGTCGACATTTGAAGCCTAAAAATCTTTCCAAAACCAGGGGTCGGTCGACATGTCAGCCGAATATAAAATGTTTGAGATACTTGAGAGAGTATCGATTGAGAGACAGCCTACCTGACATTCACTGAACGAACATTTATGACATTTTTCCTTTTTTTCAAATTTGTTCCATTTTTTTTTGTTTATATTTATTTAAAATGGAACAGCCTACCTGACATACACTGAACGAACCTTTTTCCATAAAAAAATGAAAACTAACAAAAATTTAACAAATTTGAAAAAAAGAAAAGAAAAAGTCTTAAAAGTTTGTTCAGTGTATGTCAGGTAGGCTACCCCATTATTTAAAAAAACGAATATCATATTGATGTTTTTCGGCGGAAGAACGGATTAATTTTATTTACATTATTTTAAAAGGGGAAATTTGTTTCGAAAGACGGCGTTTCACGTGACGAGCTCGGAGCCGGAATGGATTAAATCGTTAATCGAGGTTCCACTGTACATGGATGGTAAAATACTAAAGAAATTGTTCACGACTTATGGTAGACCAAAGCTGGAATAGGTAGCGGTTGTGTGGTGCCCATATCTTAAAATGCACATCAACAAACTGGAAATAGTGCAAAGACATGCAACTAAATGGCTCCCAGAACTGAATGACAAGAGCTATGAAGATAGGTTTGAGGCATTAAATATAACAAAACTAGAAGACAAAAGAAAAAGTGGCGATATGATTGCCACGTACAAAATAGTAACAGGCATCGATAAAACTGAAAACAGGGAAGAATTCCTGAGACTTGGAACTTCAAGAACGAGAGGTCGTTGATTTAAACTAACTAAACAAAGCTGCCAAAGAAATGTACGGAAATTCACTTTTCCAAACATTGGTAGACAGTTGGAAGAAGTTAGGTGAGAAACTGGTGGAGGCCAAAACCGTCAATAGTTTCAAAGTAGTTTCAACAAGGCCTGGTCGACAACGAGGCTTGGTCGATGACCAGGCCGTGGGGACGCTAAGCCCCGGAAACACTCCAAGGTAACAAAAGAGTACTGGGAAAATAGGACCTCACGAGCGAAGCTCTCATCGTTTAGCTACACTTGAGTAATTACATTTATTTCATACTGAAACTCATGTTTGGTAAGTCTATTTAACGTACAGACTATAATAATACCAATGACTTGCTAAAACTCATAGGGTTGGTTACCATAGCTATTTTAATACAATATTAGGTTAGGCTGGTTTACTCTGAGTTAGTACTCACTTGTGACTAAAGTGTTTTAGAAGTAAAATGTTAGAATTGTCTATCAAAAAAGCAAAATTCACCATGAAATGGTACAATATCACAATAGTTAACACATACTACATTAGAGTAGTAGAAAACATAGCCCTGCAAACATGCCATTTACAAGAGCTGATCGGTGTATCAGTGGCACCACTAACACCAAGCGACTAGTTAAACTATTGGTTTATGGAGAAACCATCTTACAGGCCATCTCTTCCATCAGCAGTATTGGCATTTTATAGTATTACCATTCTATATTAACAGTAATTCTGTAATAAGTTTTCAATACGATTGTGTTTCCGCTACTTAATGCATGTTTATTTGTGAAGCTTGTGATTGATACCAACATAAGAAACTTGAACAATTGTTTGGCAGAGGCAAGAGGTTGAATGGCTGCAGAAAGAACTAATTTACCCTCATGAGAAAGAACCACTTTACCCTCATGAGGTAAATATTCGATAAGCTACATTATATTTATGAGATACCATAGTATTTTCTTTCCATACAGTAAGGCGGGGGAAGTGGTGCAGCCTTAGTTGGGGGGTCATCTTATCCAGCGAATATAGGCCTAAACCTAAATTACACCTCAAAATTTTAGGGGTTGACCTATGCGTCAGATCGACTTGTACGCAGGAATATATGGTAGTTCTAGTAGTACTACTTCTAATGAAAGTTCGACTTAAGGGGTTAATAATGTTTATAACCCTGGCAATACTGGAGTTGCCAGTTACTATTTTTTCATATTGGGTTTAAAAAAAATCTAATAAAAATTCATTATAAGTTAATTCAAGTCATTGATAAGAATATACAATGTCAGAGGATGTAACATTATAGAGGGTTTATTGTGCTAAATTTTGGGTGAAAAAATTCAATCTAAATATATTTTTTTGTATTAAATCCTAAAATCTTTTCCTACAACTTTGAACACTGTCTGAACTTTGTTCATGCAATGCATGGCACAATCACTACAAAAGGCACAACCACTACAAAAGAAAAAAAATCAATTACAGGGTACTTATTGTTTGGCATATTTTTAAATTTACAATTTACTTTGCCAAATTTATGAACTCTTTCTTATGAATTTTTTAATATTTCTTCATCCATGTACAGTATTTAATCGAGGTTCTGAAATTTGGTTATAGTGTAGGATCCTCTCACAATGTTGTCTATATGTAAGGTCCACTGATGATAGCTAGTTATCCAGAACCACTCCTAGATCTCCTTCCTTGTCAGAGGTTTTTAATATTTTTTCACATAAAGTATGGCCTGTCTTCCCCAATTCCAAATTCCGTTTCATGATATTTGTTTATGCTAAATTCCACCTGCCATATGCTGCTACTGCTCTCAATTTTCTCTTGGGTCATTTTCAAAGCCAATACAGTTATCCAAGTCCTTAACTGTCCCTAGCAATTTTTCATCACATGCACACTTATTCACATAACTCTGTACACTATTCTCATGTGTCGATTCCCATTCCATTGGGTGTGTTACCCCTACCCCAAGGAGTAATGGTAACACACTCGCCCCGTGCTTCGATAATGATTTGGCCTGGGTTCGTAACCTGACCAGAGAGAATTTACTATGCATCAATCCTTAACTGAATTTCTCTGTTCACCCAGCAGTGATTGGGTACCTGGTTGTTAAATGATTTGGCAGGTTGTATTACAGAGAAAAATTAAGATTAAGAATCTGCTTGAAACAATATGCATCTTCCCTTTCTTAAAGTACAGTATCTTGAAGCCGGTGTATACGACACACTTTTTATTTTTAAATGTATCAAAAAAGTGCCCTACATCTAATGCAGCCGTATTATGGATATTAGACCAAGGGGCATAGACTAGGTAGCCGGACGAGAATACTGGGCAAGTTCGCTAGGCACAAAAATTGTTGCTAAAAATAAAATATTGAAAGCAAGCAAAGTTATCACAAACTTATGATACATCAGCAGTTATGAAAGTAGCTCACATCATATTACCCAGTACATAACCCACATCTGATATGTCATATGCAGGCGATGAGTCACAATAACGTGGCTGAAGTATGTTGACCAGACCACACACTAGAAGTTGAAGGGACGACGACGTTTCGGCCCGTCCTGGACCAATCTCAAGTCGCTTTTTTTTTTTTTGCAAAACCTGGACCATTCTCAAGTCGCAAAAAAAGCGACTTGAGAATGGTCCAGGACGGACCGAAACGTTGTCGTCCCTTCAACTTCTAGTGTGTGGTCTGGTCAACATGATATGTCATACATTATTTAATGACCTTTAAGACACATTTATTCATTATCTAAATGAAAAATGATCCTAGAAATTTGAAAAGGAATGAAACTTTCATCCGCCTGTCAGCCATTTGCCATGCGTGAATGACAACATCAGAGTGCTGTGATGGAGCGCTACTGCTGGATGCGCTACCCTGGTGGCCTGATGCGGCAAAAATACATCACATCCAGAAATACAAGTTTCACATCATGTATAGCAATTCTCTTGCCCAAAAAATTAACAACTACACCACAGCTGACTTTAGAGGAGGTAAGAGTTGTGTGGTACAAAATCTCCTGTAAAATATCTTTCAATAAATGTATGATGAAATATACTAAAATAATTTCCCACAAAATATCCTTATAAAATAGGGGTGTGACCTATGTGTGGGTGCGTCTTATACGCCGGCAAACACAGTATATTCAAATTTACGTTAGAAAGTTGATATACCTGCTTGATACCTGCTTAATGGGGTTCTGGGAGTTCTTCTACTCCCCAAGCCCGGCCCGAGGCCAGGCTCGACTTGTGAGAGTTTGGTCCACCAGGCAGTTGCTTGGAGCGGCCCGCAGGGCCACACATACCCACCACAGCCCAGCTGATCCGGAACTTCTCTTAGAAAACAGTCCAGTTTTCTCTTGAAGATGTCCACGGTTGTTCCGGCAATATTTCTTATAGTCGCTGGGAGGACGTTGAACAACCGTGGACCTCTGATGTTTATACAGTGCTCTCTGACTGTGCCTATGGCACCCCTGCTCTTCACTGGTTCAATCTTGCATTTTCTTCCATATCGTTCACTCCAGTACGTTGTTATTTTACTGTGTAGATTTGGGACCTGGCCCTCCAGTATTTTCCATGTGTATATTATTTGGTATCTCTCTCGTCTCCTTTCTAGAGAGTACATTTGGAGAGCTTTCAGATGATCCCAATAATTTAGGTGTTTTATCTCGTCTATGCGTGCCGTATATGTTCTCTGTATTCCCTCTATTTCAGCAATCTCTCCTGCTCTGAAGGGGGAAGTGAGTACTGAGCAGTACTCGAGACGGGAAAACACAAGTGACTTGAAGAGTACAACCATTGTGATGGGATCCCTGGATTTAAAAGTTCTCGTAATCCATCCGAACATTTTTCTGGCTGATGCAATATTTGCTTGGTTATGCTCCCTAAACGTTAGATCGTCGGACATCATTATTCCCAAATCCTTGACATGCTGTTTTTCTACTATGGGAAGATTCGATTGTGTTTTGTACCTTGTATTATGTTTCAGATCCTCATTTTTGCCGTACCTGAGTACCTGAAATCTATCACTGTTAACCCTCAAACCGCGCATATCATATATAAATGATATCAGTGACAAAACCGATATCGCGCACATCATTTATACATGATTTCGTGTCTAGCGCTATAATTTAAACACCCCGCCTGGGATAGGGGCAGCAATAGTACAGCCACGACTGATAGTTGCCAGATCCCACCTAGAAAAAAAAATCCAGCCCAACATTTTTGAGAGTGAGAGCGTCAGTATTGTGCCAGCCACCAAGGCTGGCGCACGCAGCACGAGCTCACAGCACCCTGTTCAGCTTGTGACCACAGCATCGCCTACAAATCCCAAAATATAAGTGATACTGCTATTATTTAGCAGTGATAGTATTACTGAAGCCCCCTGACTTTGATAAAACTGACCAGGATTCTGATAACAGCTTGATTGTGGAGATATTTAGCGCTGTGCTCGATGGAGGGAGGAGTACGGCTGTGGAGGGAGGATTGTGGCGTTGTCTTCTGACTGTGTGTGGCCACCATTTATTGACTGCACTCACCATACCAGCTTAGTGGTTCGCTATGGTGAACACAAATGTAGATACTTACATATAACGTGTGTATAGTGTGAGATAACACCGAGAGGAGTAGGTTGGGAGCCGCCATTTTGGTGAAGGAGGAGCGTCGTCTGCAGGAATTATCGTGTTGTTTACTGGTGACCACAAAGGGTCTTTGGGCACCATACCAGCTTATTTGTACAAGTATGGTGAATAAAACAGGTAGATACTTATATATAATGTGTGTATATAGCATAATAACACCACAACCAATATTGTTGGAGGAGAAATATTAGTGTGTGTGGCCTTGAGGGTGGCCGCCGATCAGCTGACTGTGGAGTAGCTACGTCTTTGTGCGTTTACTCACCATACAAGCTTAGATGTACAGTTATGGTGAACAAAACATGTAAATACGTATATATAACGTCTGTGTATAGTGAATAAATGCAAAAACAGTATTGTGGGAGGTAAATGAGGGTGACTGAGGTGGTGTTGAGGGAGGGCGTGGCAGTGAGTGGCTCGCTGGTGTGTGGCGGCCACTCCTCGTTGCTTTTTGACTCACAAGACCAACTTAGTAGTTCGTTATGGTGAACAAAACATGCAGATACTTATATATAACCTGTGTATATAGTGTAACAACAGCAAAACTATTTGTTTATTGTTTTATGAACATAATAATTGAATCACTTATATGCACACCATAATTTTGAGTACAGCGATGGTTCACACATTTTATAATATAAATATACCACAATTCACTGTATGGAATATTATTACTGCAAAAAAACTAAGAAAAAATCAATCAGAGACATTGAAATAATTAGGAAATAATATATTTGTGGCAACTGCCGTCTGACAGCTCGGGCGGAGTACACCTCGTCTGGCGAAGGCTCTGCCAATGCCCCTTTTTTGCCACACTTCCCTACCCTACTGCGGCTAAAATATGCTACCTACGATTTTTTTGTTATTTTTTCCGTGATCAGGGAACAAAAATAAACAATTCTATAAGACGAAAGAATTTTTTTATTTTTTTTTTGTTGCGCCTGTGGGTGTGAATTCCATTTGGGCCCTTAGCGGTTTGAGGGTTAAACATCATGTTATTTTCTGCTGCCCAATCGAAAACTTTGTTGACATCTGCTTGTAGTTTTTCAATGTCTTCAGCAGAGGTAATTTTCATGCTGATTTTTGTGTCATCTGCAAAGGACAACATGATGACACATATTATGGCAGGCTTGTTTAAAGTTTCATCACACATACACAAACCTTGAAAATGTTCATTTAGAGTTTCACATTTTCTTTTCAGTCTCTAACTTTCTAAGCTTTGGATTTTGTCTTTCACTTTCAATTTGCTTTCCATGAATTTACTGAATAGATCGAGGTCTCTTTTTTTTTTTAAATTTATCTATTATTCCCTTCTAAAGTTTCTTTGTTACTTTTCACTGTTCTATAGTTCGTTTCTTGCTTATCAGTATAGTACTAGTTGTGGGTTTGACCTCTTCCTCCTTTATAGATTCCTTTGTTCTCTGGCTCTCTCAATTTCCATTAAGCCAGTATTATTTACTATTTTTTATTCCCAATTTTGATACAAATGTTTGGGCATATTCTCATATATGGTACTGAATCTCGCAAAAGCTAGCATACATCTCATTTATTTCCTTAACTAACAACAAACGTGCCAGTCAATCCCACTACAGATATCTCTTAAGAGCTCCATATTTTCCTTTACAGTATTATATTCAAGAAAGTAATTATCATAAGGCGGCACAAAGCTGGGGAGACTATATGGCACCATCAGTGCCGCTGGATATTCAAAAGGCACTAAATATCACTGAGGATGCCAATATGAAAACAAAAATACATAAAGCAATCGATATCAAAGGTATCAGATTCACCTCAAGGATTTTGTCGAGGGACAAATGTCCGCAAGGTGCATTTGGGAAGCAAAACATATGACTGACATGAAAATTGAAACATTTCACAAGAAGGTGCACAACTGTAAGTGGGACAGTGCAATTTGAACAGTAAGGATCAAGGCAGCATTACATTAAACGTCCATGAGCTAAGAAGGCCTGTTTGGTAGCTTAGCCTCGAAATCACCTCAAGGTAACCTCAAGGTAAGTGAGTATGGCCAATACATAACCTAGCCAAAGCAGTTTCCCACAATCTATTACAGTGGTAGGAGGAAGGCTAAAGGTAATGTTACTTTTGAGAGAGTAGAGTACAGTTTGTTAACTGAAACCTCAGATCAGCAACTCTGCCAGCATTTTCGATTAAGGACTTAATGACTATGTACAAATCTGAAGGAAAGCCTTTTTTGGAAATAGGGCAACTGAGGACAGCATCCACAAAGCAAAGACAGCAAAGACCCTTTACAGGTAAAATTAACTCATCATTTTAATTATTGGGAACGATTAAAAGTTTTAAATCTGTATTATCTGGAGTGCAGGCGAAAGAGATACATAATGATCTACGGGTGGAAGATATTAGAGGGACTGGTTACAAATCTAAACACAGAAATAACATCACTTAAGACCAGAAGGCATGGCAAGATGTGCAAAATACCCCCGTTGAAAAGCAGAGGTGCAATAAGTGCTCTGAGGAAGAACTATCAATATGAGGGGCCCAAGACTTTTCAACACACTTCCACTACACATGAAGAGCATAACTGGCCGGCCTCTCACCAGTGTTCTAGAGAGAACTTAACAAACACCTTCATAGAATACTGTACCTGATCGACCAGGCTGTGATTCATACGTTAGGCTGCGAGCAGCCGCGTCCGACAGCCTGGTCGACCAGACGACCAACCGAGAGACCTAGTTGGAGAGCAGGCCACAGGAACATTGATCCCCGGAAGATAAAAGGGTAGGTAGACTGCCAGTAACCAGTTTTTTCCTTAATGCCTGCCTAATGTCTGCCCCTGAGTGCTTACAATTTACTGTACTGCTAATTTATTTGATTTCCAAACATCTTCGATTGTTTCTTTCCCATTAACAATTTGAACAAATGTTTCTTTAATTTCCTGTTTGCACTTTTCCAATCTTTTGGTGACCTCCCCCCCCACATCCATTTGCCATGTCTCATTTTCTTTTACTAGTTCCTTAAAGGGGACAGGATTTTCATGAAAGAATAAAAATAAAAATCAGTTAAATGTGTCTAAAAATACCTCTGAAGAATGGCAAATATATTGGTGTAAAGAATGTGTTTATATGATAAACACTAATATTGATAGGTAATATTTCCCAACCCACAGAGCAATATTTCCCACTTCAGTGGGTACACTGGTACATCGTAAGTGCCAATGATAAAATGTATTTTTGTGTACACATCATTTTTTTTATTTAATAGATTAGCAATAAGTGCTTATAGACAATATTTCTGATGCTCATTGGCCTCTTAATTATTTGGAATGCAAAAGTGGTGGTGATTGGCTACACAAACAGTCACTTTAGCATGTGGCATAGTATGATTCAGTGGTCATGGAACGCGATTTCCAACATGTATGGCTTACATTCATAACGATGTTGTCTACTGTATGTACATACATACACCACTGTGGAAGGTACACTGATCATCCTACTAACAAGAAAATAACATAATTTACATACCAAAAGCCAGCATCGAGACAATGAGCATATGGCGGCCTAGCCCCACCCTACAGTACGCATCCATGTTATCTAAATTTAGCTGTGGTATTCCTACTACATTTATAATTGTTATTTATATTGTAGTGTTACTACCGGCTAATATCACCGGATATTAAATAAATGCTGAGACACATGCATAAGCAGCAATATTTAATATGCAAATATACACACAGAAACACATTCAAAACTTGCATAATTGTTTTTTTCTTCTTTGATTCTAGAGAGATTTGCCTGAAATTTTGACATAGTCGAGTAAGCATCCCTAGCAATGGGATTGGAAGTTAGAAGGAAATAGATGAACTAGAACTGCCCCTATAAATTCACATAATGATTGACTCATTATTCCAAGGTTATTTTCTTACATTTTAAAACTATAGTGGAACCTTGGTTTACATCTGCCATAGACAAAAAAAAATTTGGAATACAATGCCAAATGCCTCATAAAATTTGAATTGGTGTATGACGTTTGCATTGAATAAGATTTGTCTGTTGATACCTGTATGAGTCGAGCGAGCGCATGGTGCTGCTGGGCGCAGGCAAGGCCCTCAGTTTATCAGTGTATCCTACCTAGTGACGAATGCACTTGAATTCTTTGTAAAAACTTTCATCGATTTTCTGCATTTTTGGTTTTTGAACATAAAAATGATTACATATCACTCCATGGGTCTCAAGAAAGTCAGTGGTAAGAGTTCAACCTAAGAAAATAGTTGTGAGGATGATAACAGAGCAAAAACGAGAGATCACTCGTAAACGTGAAAATGGTATGGGGGTTGTTGAACTAGCTAGGCAGTACAACAAATTTATGTCAACGGAATTCACCGTAATTGCTAAGAAAAAGAACAGTGTGAGTGGTAATGTGGCAAAAGCATAACAACAATCATGAAAAAAAGAACACAAATAGTTGAGGATGCTGAAAAGTCATTATTAATTTGCATAAACGATAAGCAGTTAGAGGGGGACAGTATTTCTGTTGCATTAACTGTTTTAACCCTTAAACATGCATATTGGGGGACCGGGAAGCAAAAAATATTTGAATTACCCAGTATGTAAGAATAACTTAAAAATGTTAAACTAATCTCCAACTTCTTGGCTTCAGCGTTGTGAAACTTTAATCGAAATATTTTCAGAAATTGATTTTAGCTGAATTTTTGAGGAAATAAGTACGTTTTGTTGATAAGGAGAACAGCTCCTATTAACTGGAACTGAGGGATAATGCAGTAATAGAGAGATGCAAGCACCTGTCCGACACTCAAAGAAGAAGAATAGTAGTAAGAAGTGTTCACACAGTGGATATGCAGCTGTGTCTTTATAGCAATGCTGAGTAATACATAATAACACAAATAATAATGAGTAACTATATTATTATGCTCTATTTTGTTATATATCATATAAATACAATGTCCAATGTTAATATATGTTACTTTCATCAATGTCCCCAATTTTTTTTTTTGGGGGGGGAAGGGGATTTTTTTAGATGAATTTTTTTTTAGGATTTTTTTAAGATTTTTTTTCTCCTTTGTTTATTATCTGATTCTGTTGTAACCTTTACATCCAAGAGAGTGCATACCCGTCCCTAACTATGTGAAAATAGAATGAAATTGGTCAACAAAGAAATCAGTCACAACTCGCAGAACTTGAGACTGAATTTTTTGGGGCCGATTTTTTTTCTCAGACTTCAAACTCTACTTTCTTTGATTATTTAGGTCGTTTTGATGATTAGGGATCAGATTAGGGCTTTTCACTTATATAAAGTAAACCAAAAATATATCCCCTAAATCATTATAATTATTATAATTATCCCTATTTTGTTTTTTGGGGGTTATTTTTTCTTGACTTCATTTCAACACATATTGGCCTACAACTTTCACATATTCGAATACGAATGCCAAAGTTTATTAAAACATACAATTAAATTAACGAATTAGAGCTACCTTTATTCATTGTTAATAACTTCAACTTCAATTACTGTACTTATCTCTGAAACTAGTTTCAACTTTGAGTGGCTTCTAAAATTCCAGTTTTTGACAGATTCTCACCATTTTGACATATTGTGTGCTCAGCTGTCTGTTCTACAATTCCTTCAGAATGTATTTTTCATAAACCCTATATATTTGGAGTTAAAAAAAAAATTGTCTAAATCTGCAGCATATTTCAAATGCCATATTGACAATTTTTTTTATAGTAAACTATACTAAAAACCTATATTCTAATTTGGTGAAAATGAAAATCACATGCTATTCTGAGAGAATAATAACACCAAATGAACAGTTGGTAATAGTTTATATTTTTTATTCTGATTTGAAAATCTGAAGTTTTCAATATTCAATTTTAAATTTTTTTTTATTCTCTTCTTTTTAAGTTACGTTGTGATCATTTAGGAAAAGTTGGAGCATTTGCCTAGTTGATTATGTACAAAAAATTGGAAAGTGTTTGTGCAATTGTTAAAAACTTGAGTTATGTCAAATCGTATATGTATGTTTTGCGTGGTTAAAGGGTTAATGACATTGTGATGCCTCACTACAGATAAGTGTAAAGATGTAGGGAAAACAAGTGTCTACAGACAGGTTCTTAGTGAGACAAGCAGTGAGCCACAACCAGGACCAAGTGGTATGCCTGCAAAATGTAGACATGTTACCAGTGCCTGATGTTATAATGAAAGGGGATTCCCCTTCCAAACACTTTCACCTCTCCCCACCCCCCCTTCCAACCTCACTGTATTCCATAGACAGAACAAATGTCATCAATGAAGGCAAGTTATAACTTGTACATACTACAGTACAAAATGTGCGTGTACTATGTATGAAATGTATTTTGAAGTTAATATTTTTGGGAGTATGAAATGGATTAATTAAATTTACAGTATTTCTTATGGGAAAATTTCATTTTGGTTCACAATTTTTTGGTGTACGACCTGGCTCTTGAAACTGATTAAAATAGTAAATGAAAGTACCACTGTATTTGACTGTTTAGCTTCCAAACAAGTCTCACCAATCCTACATATGTGCAAAGTTTCTAGCTCTCCAATATGAGGCAAGCACGGAAGTATTTTTTGTTTTAATGCAGTCCAAACCTAAGTATATCGAATACTTTTGTGTAATCAGAATCAACATGATATTTTGGTGCAACAGATATAAAACTGATTAAAATTTATATTAGGATCTTAATTTTTTTGAAACTTTGCCATTTTGTGGATTTTGTATTTTTTATTTATTTTATGGTGTTGAAACTTTAACCCTTAAATTGTGCATCGCATCATATGATGCTTTGACCGACTTGTAGTAAATTGCGCATCGCATCATATGATGCTTTGGAGTACTAAAGATTTAAACGGCCCGCGGATACACAGGGTTCACCACACCTTCATCAGGGCTCTTGTAAACAGACGCCATATAAAAAAAAATCGTGGGCCAAATTGCCGGGTGTTAGGGGCCTCACTATTGAGTGAGCAACCAAGCCTGACGCACACAGCATGAACTCACAGCACTGCTGTTCAGCTTGTGACCACAGCATCGCCTAAAAATGCCATAATATACATGTTCATGCTATTATGTAGCAATGATATTATTTCAGAAGACCCCTAACTGTGATAAAACTGACCAGGGTTCTGATAATAGCAGGATTGTGGTGATATTTAGCACTATGCTCCATGGAGGGAGGAGTAATGCTGTGGGAGGGAGGGTGGTGGCGTTGTCTTCTGACTGTGTGTGGCCACCTTTTATTGACTGCACTCACCATACCAGCTTAGTGGTTTGCTATGGTGAACACAAATGTAGATACTTATATAAAATGTGTGTATAGAGGGTATAAACAGCAATAGGAGTAGGTTGGGAGCCGCCATTTTTGTGAGGGAGGTGGTGTCGTCTGCACGACTTGTCATGTTGTTTACTTGGTGACCACTATGGTCTTTGGGCACCATACCAGTTTACTTGTACAAGTATGGTGAATAAAACAGGTAGATACTTATATATAATGTATGTATATAGCGTAATAACACCACAAACAGTATTGTTGGAGGAGAAATATTAGTGCATCTGGCCTTGAGGGCGGCCGCCACCAGCTGACTGTGTGAGTAGCTATGTCTTTGTGCCTTTACTCACCATACGAGCTTAGACGTACAATTATGGTGAACAAAACATGTAAATACTTATACATAACATCTGTATATAAAAGCAAAAAAAGTATAGTGGGAGGAGAATGGTGGCAAGTGAGGTGAGGGAGGGAGTGGCAGCCAGTGGTGGGCTGCCACTGGCTGCCATTGCCACTGCCACTCAGCATACCAACTTAGTGGTTCGTTATGGTGAACACGAATGTAGATACTTATACATAGCGTCTGTATATAGTGAATAAAAGCATAAACAGTATGTGTGAGGAGAATGTGGGTGAGTCAGGTGACTTGAGGGAGGGAGGAAGAGAGCAGCCAGTGGCAGGCTGCCACTGGCACTGCCACTCAGCATGCCAGCTTAGTGGTTCATTATGGTGAACATGATGAAGATACTTATATAACGTCTGTATATAGTGAATAAAAGCAAAAACAGTATGGTGGGAGGAGAATGTGGCGAGTGAGGTGTTGAGGAGTGAGTGGCTGGCTGGTGTGTGGCGGTCACTCCTCGTTACTTTTTGACTCATAATAGTAACTTAGTGTTTTTGTTATGGTGAAACAAAACATGCAGATATTTATATATAACCTGTGTATACAGTGCAATAACCGACAAAGTATTTGTTCACTATTTGATGAACATAATTGAATCAACAATATGCACACCATATTTTGAGTACAGCGATGATTCACTCATTTTATTATATAAATATATCACACTACACACTATTGAATAATATTACAGCAAAAAACTATGAAAAATCAGACATTGAAATATTAGGTAATTATCTCTTTGTGGCAATTCCGCCTGACAGCTGGCGAGCAACAGACCGTCTGGACGCACGCTGAGTCAGTGCCTGTTTTTGCCAGACTTCCCCGCCCTATAGCGGGCAATATATGCCACTTACGATTTTTTTATTATTTTTCCCATGATAAGGAACACAATTAACAGGTTTAGAAGAAAAAATTACTTTTTTTTTGGTATGCGCCTGTGAGTGACATGCTAAATAGCAAGGC
>WNGS01000009.1:2912991-2936995 GCA_020271785.1 Procambarus virginalis
TGCTGCTATTACACTCTATACACAGGTATATATATATTTGCATATTTTGGTCCCATTACGAACCACTAAGTTGGTATTGAGAGTCGAAGAGCAACGAGAGTTACCGCCCAACACCAGCCAGCCACTCGCTGCCACTCCCTCAACACACGCACTAAACTTTCTCCCCCAACCAATACCATTTGTGGTGTTATTACACTATAACAGACTTTATATATAAGTATGTATATATTTTGTTCACCACAACTGTACAGCTAAGCTGATATAGTTAGTTCAGGCACAAAGAGTCGTCGTATACACAGCTGGCGGCTGGCGGGGGCTCCCTCACTCATTCAAGGCACACGCACTAAACTTTCTCCCCCAACAATACTGTTTTCAGTGTTATTACCCTATATACACATTTATATATAATATCTACATGTTTTATGCACTGTAACTGTACACCTAAGCTTGTAGTGCGCCCAAAGAGCATAGTGGCCACTCTCTAAACAGCTTGACAAATCATGCAGACGACGTCACCTCCGTCACCCAAAGGCCTCCGTCACCCAGATGGCTCCTCCCAGCATAACCCTTTTGCTGTTATTACACTAATACACACATTATATATAAGTATCTACATTTGTGTTCACCATAGAGAACCACTGAGCTGGTATGGTGAATGTAAACAATAACAGGTGGCCACACAGTCAGTAAACGATGCTGTCTTCCTCAGTCTCTCAGCATCACTCTCCCACAGCGCTAATTATTACAACAATCCTGCTATTATCACAACCCTGGTTATTTATATCACAGTCACGGGTCATCTGTAATATTGTCATCACTAAATAATAACAGTTATATATTTATTTTGACATTTTTCGGCGATGCTGTGGTCACAAGCTGAACAGCAATGCTGATCGCTCATGCTGCGTGCGCCAGCCTTGGTTGCTCCAACAGTAATGTGCCTCTCACACTTGAGAATATTGCCCACGATTTTTTTTTTTAAATTGCGTCTGTTTACAAGAGCCCTGAGGAAGCTACTGTGAACCCCGTGTAGCCGCGGGCCATTTGAATCGGGAATGGCACCCTATGGCGTATATATACGCCATGCGCACCGTCGGACATGTACTCAGGGCGTATATATACGCCATGCGCAGTTTAAGGGCTAATGCTATAGTTTAACTTGGACTATAGCATTAGTCAAGTTAGACTAATACAATAGTTTAACTTGGACTATAGCATTAGTCAAGTTAGACTAATGCTAACTTGGTCCATTTTAAACAACTATATACATCATGTCATTGTTTTTTTATCACAAATACTGCTAAGAAATACCTTTTGTAACTAACAGAACCATTACATTACTACCACAACTGTCAAAATGTGGCAACATCGATATCACAATGTCATCTCATACCCCAAGCTCCCCCCTCAGTCTTTCTAGATCGACCTGCAAATCTGATTACATAAGCAGGTTTATGTTATCCTGGGAACTTTAGTATTTTATTTGTGCAGTGGACTTGTGCTACATGGACTTGTGGGAGCCGGTCGGCCGAGCGGACAGCACACTGGACTTGTGATCCTGTGGTCCCGGGTTCGATCCCGGACTCCGGCGAGAAAGAATGGGCAGTTTCTTTCACCCTATGCCCCTGTTACCTAGCAGTAAAATAGGTACCTGGGTGTTAGTCAGCTGTCACAGGCTGCTTCCTGGGGGTGGAGGCCTGGTCGAGGACCGGGCCGCGGGGACACTAAAGCCCGAAATCATCTCAAGATAACCTCAAGATATACATTAGTAAATGTCTTTTTGTCTCGGAACTAACTGACCAGTTACCCTTATGGTTTATGCACCAAGAAAGTTCATGCTTTCAGAAGTAGTGATTCTCCTGCTACCCTTCTCATTACATTAGCAGATCCTTACAACTGTTCTGGGTTATACCCATTTGTACTTCACATATACACTATAAAAATATTTAATTGTCCAATTCATTCAGTTCTGGTTCAGAAGAGAACCGGAGGTCTGGCAGAAGCTTAGTTGCTTAATAACAGAAGCTTAGTAAATACACTTAAGATGCTTTTTATCCCTCCCTCCTATTTACAATCATATGGTGGCAGTTTGATGAAAATTTGGCATCATATGAGCTGTCCAGTAGCATCCTTGCTACTTGATTGATCATGTGATGTCAGGTAGCACTTTGGAAAGATTGGCATTTTGCAGAAACTACTTTCTGGTTGCAATAAGCAATCTCCAATGATTTCCAAGCACCATAATACCACTAAAATATAACCTGACAAGAATAGTTTAAAAGTTTACCACAGCATAGGTGTAGAATATAGACTTGCTCTGTGTGAGACTAATGAAATGTAAGATCTTGCCTTAGAAAACAGCTCAGAAACATATTTTTCATACATGGTCTTTATTTACCAGAATAGGCTACAGTAAATGTTGACTATAATAAATTACTTCAGCATTAAGTTAAAAACATTAGAAACAATTAAATATGAAGCCATGAGGATAATTCTTTGTGATCTCAGATGCACAAGAATCAACATGACAGTGAAACAAACTCCCCACCTTCTGTACCAAGATCATGAGAAATTATCATCAGCAGCATTGAATATGGACAAACTGTCTGGTGCTGTTGGCAGGTCAGCAAGTGATGCCAATGCATCAGTGAACAGTCTGTATAGAAACTGGCTGAGTGGAAGTTCTGCCAACCTCATCAAGTTGAATATTCCAATTGAGTGCAATGGACTAGTTAATGATATTCCATTATCTGTACAATGTAATAAGTGTCATACACATCTATCCACAGCCAAAAAGAGTAACAATATTCAAGTGCTTCTTAAGACAACACTTAACACTGTCGATTACTTTACAAATAATTAACGATCACACAAGCATTATGCGTACATTGATGGCTTGGTTAAATTATATCAGCAGGTCACATTGCAAAAGCATGCAAGCCCTACAAAAATAACATCAGTATGTTGAATGCAGTTACATTATTCTAGTTTTACTAGGTCAAAATTAAATCCAGGCACGTGTCGACCTAGTCCTCTACTTTGGTACAAGTTGATGTACAGTATTTGAAAAAAAAAAATATCTCGGAGATATATGAGAGCTGAGCTAACAAAAACAGTAATATACATGACATATACCTGGGTGGAGAGTTTGTCCATCTCAATGCCGTTACAAGGGTTATGTTAAGAGTTATGTTATAAGTTGTATAGAGTGCATTTAACTGAAATATAAATTATGAAGACTAATTCAATTAATTTTTGTGAGGTGAAATAATTGAAATTACATGCATGACAAAGTTTTGGTTAAGAAGTTAGAATGTATAAATTTCTTACTTTATTTATAAATATGAAAATAATCGTTTACACAATATGAAAATAATTACGTTTACACAATTACGTATTCACAAAATTTTTCTATTTATTGCCAAATGCTTGAATGGCTTTCAAACTAGAAAATTATGTTCATCTTTCTACAAGGTAGAGTAGATTATAGTACATACAAAAGAAATCTACTGTACTTGTAGATAAAATTTAAAATACAAAACTTATTGGTTATTTCAAAAACAGAATTACATTCTCTTCAATATCACTATTACAATATCACAAAGTAAGTTTGGCATGGTGCATCTACAGTACCTCAATATACCAGTGTATCCCCACAATTACATTAAATACTACCACTTTGGCATTATACTGTCCCAAATTACAAAATGTGCAAGTAAGGGAATTGAGTACATGAATGGTTAATATCCTCAAATTAATTCTGTGTCTAAGATGGAACAATGCTCCGTCTCCTGAACACCAATCCAAAAATACTAACTACTATCTGCTACCTGTAACAGGAAGCACCACTTATGAATTCAGTACAGTACTTGATCAATATCAAGTGATGGAGCAGAAGTCCACAACTGGTAACGCTCTAAATGATTTAATGACATTCAAACATGTTATGGAAGACATAGGATGACAAAACTTTCCACACAGTACAATAAATCACACAGCTTTATCACTTAGGAATACAACCATAGTTTATACTATAAGAACTATACTAAAGTATGTACTGTAGTAGGCAATAATGTGACGGACATAAAACTCAAACTTTATGAGACCAAGACATATTAAAGTATAAAACTGTACTGGTAAAGATTCTAGATTGAACTCGAGGTTGGTTGAATTAATGAGATAAATAGCTTAATTTTGAATAGCATTAAGGCTTTCAATAGAAGGGAAACTGCCCCAAATGTGTATTTCGGGATCAAATGAGAGATCGGGATGTATTTCGGGATCAAAAAGAGAGCAAATGAGACTATTAGAGATAAAAATGTGCAATATCTTCTGTTCTTACATAGAAATCCCATCAATTTAGAGAGACTGTCGGCAATCACAAAAACGGTATTTCTAAGAACTCACTAATAGCCAAAACACTTGTGTATTTACCTAGTTGTGCTTGCGGGGTTGAGCTCTGCTCTTTCGGCCCGCCTCTCAACTGTCAATCAACTGTTACTAATTTTTTCCCCCACATACACACACACACTCCCCCAGGAAGCAGCCCGTGACAGCTGACTAACTCCCAGGTACCTATTTACTGCTAGGTAATAGGGGCATCAGCATGAAAAACTCTGCCCACTGTTTCTCACCGGCGCTGGGAATCAAACCCCGGACCACAGGATCACATGACCAGCGTGCTGTCCACTCAGCCACCGGCCCCTATGTGTTAATGTTTCTGTGTTGTTAGTTACAGGAAACCTATTAGGCTTATCAAGGTTTTTTTTTTTTTTTTTAGCCAATGACAAGACATTGCCCCCAGATACAACCTGCAAGTTTAATAATTCTCAGGTATCTAATAACAGTTAGCGGCATCATCTATAAGGAAATGTGCCCAAACATCTTCCCCTGGCCAGAAATTGAGCTTAGGACCAAAATACTTTCAGTGTAAGCTTTATTTAAATGTGGTAAGAAGTTGAAAAAGTTATTCTTGTTAAAAATTTGTTACATTTAGGTTACATTTTCAGCTATAAAAAAGTGTTTTGTCAGCAGTAAAGATGGGACAACATAAGTAGCATCATTTTCATTCATAAAAAGAAATCAAAATACTGTATAATATTAAAATTCAGCTATTTCCATGCAACCTAACAGTGCAAATACATGAAAATTTGGATTACTGTACAACAAAAATTAATTTCAGTATGTTCTGTACATCCTTGAACAGTAAATATATATATATATATATATATATATATATATATATATATATATATATATATATATATATATATATATATATATATATATATATATATTATATATATATATATCCATATAAATAAATGTTTGATCCACTAACAAGCATTATTAATTTAAAAATTTTGCTAGCATGAGACATGTGCACGTATAATTCACCACTGTAAACTACACTACATTTTTCAAGCCAATAAAATCAAGCAACATTACTTTTAAATACCATTACGGCAGATTACCTGTTCCCGCAGGAATGTGAGGATGTCCACAAAGTGGGCCTGGTGGTTATTCCACTTTAAGGAGAGAAGCTCCTCTGCCATTTTGCCACACCTAGAAATAAAGGAAAAAACCAAATTAAGTATTTAAGCTTTCAACATCTGAAAGATAATTGACTGGTAGGTATGGAGAAAAACAAAGAAGTACTTCCTCTTGACAGCTCATATAATATATTCAAGAGCAAGAAAATATTTACAGCAACAAAATGTAACTATTGTACTATGCACGCACACACTTGCATGTAAGTACATTATATATGTATAAATTTTGAGTTTTCTGATTTTTTTCATGCCTAATTTTAGTATTATCTGTAAATTTGCCCATTGCTCTTCAATCTCATCTAAATCATTCATATACTGTATATTGTACACAATAGATCCTTAGACAGGCCTGGGCCACTCAACTTTCAATGGTTTCCAACTCACGACTTAAAATCTATTTATTTATTTATTTATTTATTATATATATATACAAGAAGGTACATTGGGTTTATGATAATACATTGAATAGTACAGTAATTACAATCTTGTAAAGCCACTAGTACGCGCAGCGTTTCGGGCAGAAATGTTATGTTACGTTATGTTATTATGTTAGCTCTTCATTTCCTTTGAAGTAACTATACCCTAATCCTACTTAAAAAAACCTCCACCTTTATCACTGTATTAAGGCTAGTGTAAGACACAGTATCAGTATCAGAGCTTTTCTCACGTCAAGGAAATAATGTTGTAATCCTTTTCACTATCAAAGCCTTGAAATATGCTGGAAAAGAACAAAAGCAAATTTGTTATAACACAAGCAGCCCTTAGCAAATTGATATTGTGAAGAGTAAGTAATTATCAAAAGAAGGCACCAAACCAGGAAGGCTATGCAGCAAATTTAATATGTAGCAAATTTAATATGAAGGGTAATGTAGCAAATAGATATGGTGAAGAATTTATAATTTTTTCAAGATGTAAACGAATGACTTTGTAAATTATAGATTTGAGCAATTTTCTGCAATAGGCTATCTGGTTGCTAGTTAAAAATAAAGTACAATAATGTATACCTCTTATTAAAAATTGGCACAACATTTACAACCCTCCACTACTCCAGTAATCTGACTCTGTAGGTATCCAAAGTTTGCTTACTGTAATAAAAGTGTAGACTTGTGGGCCACTTCCTATACCACTTGTAATATAAACACTATTGATATAAGTAACTCACTGAGAGAGCTAAAATCTTTCCTGCACTCAGATCATCATGGAGAAAGTGTTTAAATAAATCTTATTAATGTCTTAATAAAAGTTTATATAAAATTTTAAATGTTATTGTCTTGGCTCTCCCAATCCTATTATATTCATGAATTACTGTAAAAAAAAAATGCAAAATTTTCTCTCTTTCTGATTTAATTAATACAAACTGCTCTCTGCTCATCACAATTACCTCAGCCTCCATAGCAATTATCACTAGGGAAGCGCAAGGTTAATTTGGTAACAAAAAATTTGTCCAGCGTTGAATTATGAACCACAATGGTTGGTAAAGTACAGCAAGCACCAGCTCACCAATCTTGAGGAGTCTAAACACCATTACAAGAGCAAAAGGCAACTTAATAAAACCTTTGTGTTAAACCTCCGTCTCAGAGGCCCCGAAACTTGACGAGGTTCAGTGGAGGTCGTCGTCATATTAGTGGTGTGGTTAGGGAGGTGTGAGGTAGAGGTGTGAGTAGTGGTAGAGGAGTAGAATGAGGCGTGAGTAGTGGTGGAGGACTAGGATGAGGCGTGAGGCGGTGTGTGAAGCTGCCCCCCGGAGCCCTACACCAGCTTCACACACGCACATTCCTCGCCTCCTACATCCCCCACCACCAACATTCCTCCTCGACACACCTATCCCTCTCGTTACCCCTCGACGGATCAACTAGAGTAACACAGGTGAAGTAATGACTCGCCTGACAGCCTGTCCTCCCCCCTGCTAATTCCTACCAGAAAGCTTCAACCGCTCCAAGATGGCGTCACTTCGCCTCTCCAAGGTGCGCGTCATTGCTATTATTTCACCCATTCAACCTCCGAGCGACACACCACTCCACCTCTAAACCGGCCAGACACATCTCCGGCAAGATCGACTACACGCCACGATTAATGTTTTCATAGAAAGCGCTTTACTTACATTAATATCACGAAATATAAGAGAACATTGTATTTGCCGCTGCAGTAGACGTTGACTGCGCTCCTCTCCGGACTGATGCCGCCGCCGCGCCTGCCTCCTGATTGGTCCGCTCCCGCCGCTGCCTCTCTCACACTCTTCCCTTCAATTCTTCGCAAACGTCAAACTTGACTTCAAATTCCAGATATTTGATTACCCAAATCAAATTGTCGTATGTTCTCAACACTACAGTACCCCGAGATTGGGTAGAAATGAAGGTTTTAATTGGGAAAGGGTAAATCTTTGCCAGTTAGGACCTTTGTCAGGAGAGGAGAGTTCCTCATTGGCCAGTCTTCCCTGCCGCCTCTAGCGGGCTCTCCAAATATTACGAAAATCAATACAGCCGTTACTTTCATTTTCGAAAGCTCTTTTTTGAAACATTTGATTTAAAATATATACTTAAACATATTAGAGACAGAAGCCATGATGCTAGAGGTAATGCAAGTACTGCTGTAATTCTTATATTTTTGTTTTGTTTTGGGCAGAACTTGCAAAAGCGAACGAATGCTGAATTTAGAAATTTATGAAAAAACATTACTATATAGAAGTACTGTGCATGTATGTATATATGAAAATGAATTGCCGTGTAGGAAATCTAAAAGGAAAATGTAAGAAACTTTTCACGTGTTTGCCCCTATAATTTAACATCGCTTAATTCATGTTTAATTTTGTATTAATAATTGTATTAATAAGCTTTGTATGCACACAATTAGCTGGAGTTAGAGTAGCTAGAGCAGCTAATGTAGGTTCACCTCGTACCACCATCTTCAGGGATGGTTTACACCTGGGAGGAAAGTCTAGTCTATTACCTAACAGGCAATGTGATGTTATAGTGGCCAGAATACGCCTGGCATATAGGCGTATCTGGCAGCTTTCTCAACTAGCATGCACTGTACGTAACACCGAAGCTTTGGGTAGACTATAAGGAGCTCTTCTAGTATCTTTTGAGTAATAAAATAATTGAAAAGCTCCACGTATCTCATATCATTTGGTCTAAAATCATAGATAAGTGGGCAGTCACTTACATAGTGCAGACGAGTGTGTCCTATATAGCTCTTTTTTTCACAAAGTTTACAAGGGTCAGAAGACTGGTAAATGCTTTCCATTATTGAAAAATGCATGACCTTGCATGTAATATATACAATACACACTATAATAAGTAATATACATAACACGTCACAGCTCTGTATCAGATTGATAAAGATAAGGACATACAGGCGCTATGTGATCACCATCGATATCTATGGGAGATGGCTGCAGGTATCGAATCCCCCACTGGTGAACGTTCACAATGTAAATTATGTGAACAAGAGCTAGGACATACTTTCTAACATTATATCTGTGATTGCCCTGTTATCAGTGGCTTCAGACCAAATGATATAGGGTACTTTGAGGTCTGTAATTACTTCATTAACCCAGGAATATTGGAAGATTTTCTTGTGCTGTACCCAGATTTTGCCAGTGGGGGTTGATAGATCAGCCTCACATTTGATGTTCTCCCTTGATTCCATGTATGACTGGCCGTCGTGTGAGGTGGCGATGTTGGATGAGCTTGTAGCTGTTTTTTTATCTACACTGTGTAGTCCTTCATTCATAATAGGTGGCAGCACACTGCTGTGTATACCTAAGCTTTTTTTTTTTTTAAAGAAAATACATTGTTTGAAAGAAGTCTTGTAGAAACTGGTAAGAGTAGTTATAATATAGAATTTCTATGATTCGGTGCTTAACTCTTGTGAAAATCGAGAAGTTGTTGCTTATTATATCCTCTTCTTATTCCTATCTCCTTCTCATTCGGTGATTATAATAGGAGCTGCCTCGTATGGGCCAATAGGCCTTCTGCAGCTATTATTATTACTATCCCCATACTCACTATCAGTGCCGATGAGTCACTACCTTAGTATTTGCTTCCTCTATGCTAGCTCCTCTTGTTGTCCTATTTCATTTCAATTTCAATTCCCCTCTACTACACCTTACTTTGCTCCTCAGCTCTCTCTTGCCTATTTATTGCCTGTCTCTACTTCCTCATCACAATCGACTTGAGAATGATCCAGGACGGACCGAAACGTCGTCGTCCCTTCGCCTTCTAGTGTGTGGTCTGGTCACCATACTTTAGCCACGTTATTGTGACTCATCGCCTGCACGTTGTTGCTTAGTCAGAGTTTGTTTTTTGTACTAAGGCAGGTTTTTTTCCCCCTGATTCCATCCATGTGTGACTAACCATCCTGTGAGGTGGGAATATTAGATGAACTTATAGCTAGTTTTTTATCTACACTGTAATCTTTCATATAGAATAGGGTAACAGCACATCGATGTGTATACCTAAGCTTGCTAATTAAAAAAAAAGTGATCCACCAACAATATTTTAAAGTTGCTTAACAAAACCTTAGGAATATTCGAACAATCATTTGACCAAGGAAAATACAGTGGTTATTCAGCCTTATAAATCTCTGATGAGCCCCCAATCTGGACTAATATCCAAGCATAGAGGAATTTTACAATTTCAGTGCAGACTAACAAAAAAATTCGCCCCAGAAATAAATCAAGCCTCATACCAGGAACAGATGAGGCATTCATAACTAACAACACGGCAAACCAAACATGTTACAACGGCTGATTCATCGAGCCATTGAAAGCACTGAACAAATTGGAAGATATTCTGCTAGAATTTACCTACTTAAAATTATCTGTTAGATTAAGGACCTGCCCGAAACGCTGCGAGTACTAGTGGCTTTACAAGATTGTAAATACTATGCTATGTATTCTCACAAACCCAATGTACCTTCTTGTATATAAATAAATAAATATAATCCAGACCACTTTAAGAGGTCCACTGTAACAGACGAGGTTCAACAGCTTCAAGCTCAACAAGCCACAATGTAGTACAGACAAAAGGAGATACTTTCTTCACCCGAAGGTTAATAAACCCATGGAATCGCCTACCCGCTTAAGTCGTAAATACCGAGACTACTCCAATTCAAAATTCCACTTGAAAAAAATCCTGAATAATATAGGAATCAATGACATGCATTTCATTTTCTTTCTTTATTATGCACCCCATACCCATCCCGTGGGCGGTGGTGTAAAGGATTACAGAGGCAC
The DNA here is from genome assembly GCA_020271785.1 of Procambarus virginalis. Taxonomy (NCBI): domain Eukaryota; kingdom Metazoa; phylum Arthropoda; class Malacostraca; order Decapoda; family Cambaridae; genus Procambarus; species Procambarus virginalis. The sequence continues at coordinate 2,923,780 of WNGS01000009.1, forward strand.
ATAATCGGTTCAGGAACTGAACCCTCTAGTTCGTTTAGCTAAGCAAATAACAATCTTTTGACGCTAGTTACGAAATTATTAATGTTATATATATATATACATGTACACATACTCATGCATACATGTACATATACATACGTATACATATATACATACACATACATATTTAATCACCCACACAAATACACACATCAATAATCTTTTGTGTCACAAGTGATTCAACAAGCCGCCGGCTTTTTGTTTCGTTTGAGGCTACTAGTGATTTATTTTTTTCAGGGATATGCCTGCGCGGGCCCTAAGCCTCTGGCTGGCCCACTAAGTGTTGCTTGTTTCTGTTTTACTTGGGCGGAGTGTGAGTATTTATGACTCGTATGGTCGCTTCAGTAAGATTTTGCCATATGTGTTTAACAACTTCTGCTCTGTTGAATTTAAGTTGAAATCTTAATGGGTTTGTAACTGTGCACTGTGTTAGATAATGTTCCAGTGGTCTGTCGGGCATTTCTCCACGGTACTGCATTAGTGATGGTGGCCCTCGGGTAAAATCACAGGTTATACCATATTAATTCTGGAGAGTATAATGCCACGTTATATTTGACGTAGGCTTTTGTCCATACAAAGTATTTAGTTCTAAACATATTACTCTTAATACTAGTGCTCAATGCTAGTGATGAAGATCCTAGGTCTAGTTGAAGTTTATGAAATTTACAAAGAACCTTAGATGTTTTGTTTTTGGGTTGGTGTTGAGCGTAAGGCCTATCAACCGAGGGAAGGTTAAGGTCACACAAGTGCTTCCTGACGAACCAGCAAGTATACTTTAGTCCTGAAACATAAATAAATAAATAAATAAATATATTTATTCAGGTAAGGTACATACATAAAGTGATTTTACATAAATGGATCGATTTATAGATAGAGCTTAGTACATACAATGCCTAAAGCCACTATTACGCAACGCGTTTCGGGCAGATAGTTTATAGTTCAAGACCAAAGTTCAAGATAGATAGCACATGGTTCAAGACCAAAGTAAACTCAAGGTATATATGCACAGAGAAGCGGGATACTCCTCTCAGCGTATGTATATTCCTTGCTGTCATGTCTACCTCGTTATGTAGGGCAATTCAAAGGACATTCTGAAACCCTTGCTCTGTGTACAAATTGCATCAATTATTTATCTGTACACTAGTTCATAGTTCAGAGGTAGCACCAAAGAGCCGAAAGTCAAACCCCGCAAGCACAACTAGATTAGTACAACTAGTTGAGTACTAGTTGGGGTCGACCCCAGAAGGTGCGTTATCTGCATGTTGAGAGACCCCCAGAATGCAAAACTCTATGGACTCGGCCCTGAACATTTCTTCACTGACTTCATGAAGGGACCATCTTATCTTGAGGTTATCTTGAGATGATTTCGGGGCTTTAGTGTCCCCGCGGCCCGGTCCTCGACCAGACCTCCACCCCCAGGAAGCAGCCCGTGACAGCTGACTAACTCCCAGGTACCATTTTACTGCTTGAATAATTTTATTTATTTACCATGATTAATTAATGGGTTGAATCCCGTTCAATGGAGGCTTGGGGAGCCGACCCTGACACCCCCATATGACCGTCTCCCAACGTCCATCAATTGGAAGTAACCTGGGGCCAGATTCACGAAGCAGTTACGCACGCACTTACGAACCTATACATCTTTTCTCAATCTTTGGCGGCTTTGTTTACAATTATTAAACAGTTAATGAGCTCCGAAGCACCAGGAGGCTGTTTATAACAATAACAACAGTTGATTGGCAAGCTTTCATGCTTGTAAACTGTTTAATAAATGTAACCAAAGCCGTCAAAGATTGAGGAAAGATGTACACGTTCGTAAGTGCTTGCGTAACTGCTTCGTGAATCTGGCCCCAGACTGCTACTGATCTGAATTTCGAACCTTCTGTAAAGCTCCCGTCACGCACGGAGCGTGACGGGAGCTGCACTCTCCACCTCATTTCATCTATTTTTTGTTCAAGCCAGTTTGCTGATTTGTGCCCCAGTGAAGAGGTCCATAACATCATTAAAACAAAAAAAAATATCAAGCGGCCATTTTGGTTGAGGACCTATGGAAAAATAGTTACGTTACTAGGAAATTGTTTTATTAGTAGATATTTAACTTGGGAAGTTAGATATCTCCACCAATCACTCGAGTTCAAGAGAATGCTGGCCAATCATCAACCGCCTAAGTCAAACAAGAGTAATATGTAGTGGGTCAACCAGAGGCTAAGGGCCCGCGCAAGATTATCCCAACAAAACCAAACCCAAAAAAAAGCAGTGATGACAGCATTTTTCTTTGGACGTATTCATGCAAGTGTCCTGACGGTGACTGCGTGAGGGTCTATATGGTGTCAGGGATGCCCCTGTGAGAGCCGACTTGTGTGTTATTAGCGAGGCAGTGTTGGCAGAGGGCGCTGTCACTGGAGACTGGCAGGGAGGAAACGCCCGGGTTTGGTCTCCCTGGGAGGAGTTTATGGTCCCTGTACAAGGCGAGTATGACCCTTCTGGGTATCACATCCTCCAAACATTATAGTACTATAGATGCTATGACTGCCATGTGAAAAATATTAACTCTTGTGCCCCCCAAACAAAATCGTTTTTAACTACTACAATTATAAGGACATCAAGATTGAAGCAGAGTAAGCATTAACCTAACCCGGTGTAGGTCTAAATAAACATTCATAGACCTAACACACGCAATCTTAGACTTGACTTGGTATATATATGAAATAATATAACATGACCATACTTGGCATATGAGAAGTTAGGCTTGTTGTCTTTTATTTCGGGCCCCTCTGAGGGCTCCTGGTGTGCCCTCAGCCGTGGTGGGCTCCTGGTGGGCCCTCAGCCTTGGTGGGCTCCTGGTGGGCCCTCAGCCTTGGTGGGCTCCTGGTGGGCCCTCAGCCGTGGTGGGCTCCTGGTGTGCCCTCAGCCGTGGTGGGCTCCTGGTGTGCCCTCAGCCGTTGTGGGCTCTTGGTGTGCCCTCAGCCGTGGTGGGCTCCTGGTGGGCCCTCAGCCGTGGTGGGCTCCTGGTGTGCCCTCAGCCGTGGTGGGCTCCTGGTGTGCCCTCAGCCGTGGTGGGCTCCTGGTGTGCCCTCAGCCGTGGTGGGCTCCTGGTGTGCCCTCAGCCGTGGTGGGCTCCTGGTGTGCCCTCAGACGTGGTGGGCTCCTGGTGTGCCCTCAGACGTGGTGGGCTCCTGGTGTGCCCTCAGCCGTGGTGGGCTCTTGGTGTGCCCTCAGCCGTGGTGGGCTCCTGGTGTGCCCTCAGCCGTGGTGGGCTCCTGGTGTGCCGTCAGACGTGGTGGGCTCCTGGTGTGCCCTCAGAAGTGGTGGGCTCCTGGTGTGCCCTCAGCCGTGGTGGGCTCTTGGAGTGCCCTCAGCCGTGGTGGGCTCCTGGTGTGCCCTCAGCCGTGGTGGGCTCCTGGTGTGCCCTCAGACGTGGTGGACTCCTGGTGTGCCCTCAGCCGTGGTGGGCTCTTGGTGTGCCCTCAGCCGTGCTGGGCTTGGTGTGCCCTCAGCCGTGGTGGGCTCTTGGTGTGCCCTCAGCCGTGGTGGGCTCTTGGTGTGCCCTCAGCCGTGGTGGGCTCTTGGTGTGTCCTCAGCCGTGGTGGGCTCCTGGTGGGCCCTCAGCCGTGGTGGGCTCCTGGTGTGCCCTCAGCCGTGGTGGGCTCCTGGTGGGCCCTCAGCCGTGGTGGGCTCCTAGTGTGCCCTCAGCCGTGGTGGGCTCCTGGTGGGCCCTCAGCCGTGGTGGGCTCCTGGTGGGCCCTCAGCCGTGGTGCGCTGCTGGTGCGCCCTCAGCCGTGGTGGGCTCCTGGTGTGCCCTCAGCCGTGGTGGGCTCCTGGTGGGCCCTCAGCCGTGGTGGGCTCCTGGTGTGCCCTCAGCCGTGGTGGACTCCTGGTGTGCCCTCAGCCGTGGTGGGCGACTGGCTTCTGCTCTGTCGGGGGGGGGGGGGGGCACCGGATGACTTTTGCGTTTTAGCTGGGGGTCGAGTATTTAGTTTTGCTACCCGATGTTCTCTGTGTGGGGCGGGGCCGGTGCTTGTCCCCTGAGGGACTCCTGGGGCTCCCCAATCATCTGCCTGTCTGCGTTCTTTACTGCGAGGCATATTAGTTTCCAGTGATTGGCGTCGCTCGTTTCGCGATTCAGCTTGTTGACGTTTCTCCTTTCCTGGCTTGTGCCTTCACGGGTACGCCGGGGCGCGTCCGATCCCACGATCGTCGTCGCCCCCTATGTCAACAGCGACAACAACACCCACCTAAAGTACACCTACCCACGGAACTCCACACACGGTACTCCCACCCACGGTACTCGCACCCACGGTACTCGCACAACGGTACTCGCACCCACGGTACTCGCACCCACGGTACTCGCACCCACGGTACTCGCACCCACGGTACTCGCACCCACGGTACTCGCACCCACGGTACTCCCACCCACGGCACTCCCACCCACGGTAAGTACAGGTAGTCAGCTTTGGATGAGAGGTTGTGTGTGGGGACAATTTGCGAGAGCGAGGGGCCAAGGTGCTGTACGGCACCTGTGGTCAAGTGAGAAAATCCGTAGGAGCAGTGATGAGGGTTCGAACCTATGCGTGTGCGTGGGAACACCCTCCGCATAGGTTCGAGCCCTCATCACTGCTCCTACGGATTTTCTCATTGATAGTCACGTTAGTGTGGTTACTCAGTGTGCTCTGGTCAGGGGTGAGGTGACCTCGCCGAGTATAGTGAGGTCGTGAAGCAGCCCGTCCTCGCGAGTTGCCAAAACCGACAAAATGCGGGGTATTAAAACTCACAAACCCAAGCCACCCACCTAACCTATGCATAGAAAACGTGGATGTTTGCCAGCCACTACTTTATATAAGCCACCTTACTTCGTACGTTGTGGACCACATCGTGCGAAATGCAATGTGTTATTGGAGAGAATAGGTTGTAGAAGAGCTCTAAATTAAGTTTATTGTTGTTAGGTGGTGTGGGAGGCCTATATTATGTGTCGTGAGGTTATAAGTGGTGTGGGAGGCCAATATTACTGTGTCGTGAGGTCAAAGTGGTGTGGGAGGCCAATATTACTGTGTCGTGAGGTCATAAGTGGTGTGGGAGGCCAATATTACTGTGTCGTGAGGTTATAAGTGGTGTGGGAGGCCAATATTACTGTGTCGTGAGGTCATAAGTGGTGTGGGAGGCCAATATTACTGTGTCGTGAGGTTAAGTGGGTGTGGGAGGCCAATATTACTGTGTCGTGAGGTTATAGTGGTGTGGGAGGCCAATATTACTGTGTCGTGAGGTCATAAGTGGTGTGGGAGGCCAATATTACTGTGTCGTGAGGTTATAAGTGGTGTGGGAGGCCAATATTACTGTGTCGTGAGGTTATAAGTGGTGTGGGAGGCCAATATTACTGTGTCGTGAGGTCATAAGTGGTGTGGGAGGCCAATATTACTGTGTCGTGAGGTTATAAGTGGTGTGGGAGGCCAATATTACTGTGTCGTGAGGTCATAAGTGGTGTGGGAGGCCAATATTACTGCGTCATGAGGTCATAAGTGGTGTGGGAGGCCAATATTACTGCGTCATGAGGTCATAAGTGGTGTGGGAGGCCAATATTACTGTGTCGTGAGGTCAGACAAGAACTTGGGTAAGAAGCCAGGAATTACTGTTATCTTCTTCTTTTTGAGAATAGGTGCAGTTTGCATGAAGGGTTTACCCTCCCGATGACTGCACCAGGACAAATGTAGGGAAACGCGTAGACGTTAAGGAGGAGAAGAAAGTCAAAAGTGTTGGATGTGGCGGGCCGTAGAGAGAGGAGTGGCGACGGATACAGTGGTGGACGTTAGAGGGAGACTCCCCGCACCGTAGGGCGGGAGTCGAGTGCACGACGGCAGCTGAACCACGCACGGCGGAGCGGTGCGTGCAAAACGTTAACTAATATTTCTCCGGGAACTTGTATATCTGAAAGCGCAAGCAGTACGCTTCCCAAATCACCCACAAGTCATCGGGCATCCGGCCACCAGGTGGCGCCCTCGGCTGTGACATCTTATCCGGCACCCTATAAACAAATTCCTTCACCCGCGACACCCAGATAGTGGACGAGCACCATGGGATCGGAAGCACCCGGGCATCCCGATAAGGGCCCAACACCGGACCCGCACAGGGCACGACCCCAGCAGGCGGGACGAGGCTACCCTCAGACCGGGACAAGGAAGGAGGGGGAACCGTAGGGGATGCAGGCGCGGCACCAACCCCACCATAGGGCACAGGAGCCGAGGCTCCCCGGCGCACATCTTTCCGCAACATCACGACGAGGTCCCGATCATCAGGGACAACCCCCCACTGCGGAGATCCAACAGCAGGTGACGCAGGAGGAGAGGCACAGGTAGCAACTTCGGAGCCCCTCACAGCACCACCATCCTCGGCGGGGGGCGCCAGATTACCATACTCCCCCACCTCCTCCCAAGGCACACCACGAAGGGGAGACACACTCCGAGCCCGCCGAGAACGTTTCGAGACAGGCCGCACCACACCACTCCCAGCAGGCCCCACTGCAGGCACAGCCACCATCTTTACATCCACACAGGTCACACCAGCACCGTCTGAAGAGTCCACAGAGACCACATCACCCACACTGTCTACATCATCCAGGGAAACAGCCTCAGAGCACCGACGCGCACGCTTCTGCAAAGGAACGGAAAGAGCAGAACTACAGTCGCCAACACACACAGGCATGGTAGGCGTCCCCAGGAGCCGGTATCACATCCACAGGCGGGGGGCGGGACATGAACCTCCACCGGGACATCCTGCACGACGCGCAGCTCAGGCGACGGTCCAACACCCACACACACCGGCTCAACATCCCCAGGGGCCACAGCAGTCACCAGACGTGTCCCACAGGCCGTAGAACTCGCCACAACAGGGGGAGCAGCAGACAGGCAATCAGGCGCCTCAGGCACAGCACCCACTCCGTCCTCAGAACCGTCCGAACGCAACAGGGGCGGAAAGTCCTCCGCACGAAAAACATGCACCCTACCAGTTGCTCCCACGTCGCACGCCGCAGTCAGATGACCCTCGTGACCACACCGATAACAGGTGTGCGGTTGACCCCGATACTGGCAGCGGAGCGTGTTGGAATGGTCCACCGGCACCGTAAATGCCAGACCAGCCGACAATGTCCTCTTCACAGGAGCGCGAGAAGTCCCCATGGCTAAAGCAAACGTCACCCTGTCAGTGGCAAACCACCACCAGCAGGGCAAACCAGCAATCACCCAACGTAAACACGAGCCAGGAGCGGAGAGACCTCAGGAACGTCCGACCTGGCCGGCGGTCACCACGCAACTCCACATTACTGTTATGGTCTGGTCTCTCACTCTTGTTAATTTACATATTATTTGTTGTTGTTCTTGCGTGGTACGTGTTGTTTACTAGATGTTTATGTATCAATTGCGTACAAAATGGCGATTATTTCTCTCAGATTTAGCGTTTATGACCAGGACAGTGACCACGACAGTGACCACGACAGTCACCACGACAGTCACCAGGACAATCACCAGGACAGTGACTATTACAGTCATCAGGACAGTGACCAAGACAGTGACCAGGACAGTGACCACGACAGTCACCAGGACAGTCACCAGGACAGTGACTAGTACAGTCATCAGGACAGTGACCAAGACAGTGACCAGGACAGTGACTAGTAGTCACCAGGACAGTGATCAAGACAGTGACTAGTACAGTCACCAGGACAGTCACTAGGACAGTCACAAGGACAGTGACCAAGACAGTCACTAGGACAGTCATCAGGACAGTGACCAAGACAGTGACCAGGACAGTGACTAGTACAGTGACCAGGACAGTGATCAAGACAGTGACTAGTACAGTCACCAGGACAGTGACTAGTACAGTCACCAGGACAGTGATCAAGACAGTGACCAGGACAGTGATCAAGACAGTGACCAAGACAGTGACCAAGACAATAACCAAGGCAGTGACCAAGACAGTGATCAAGACAGTCACCAGGACAGTCATCAGGACAGTGACCAAGACAGTGATCAAGACAGTCACCAGGACAGTCACCAGGACAGTGATCAAGACAGTGATCAAGATAGTGATCAAGACAGTGACCAGGACAGTGATCAAGACAGTGACCAAGACAGTGATCAAGACAGTGACCAAGACAGTGATCAAGACTGATCAGGACAGTGACCAGGACAGTGACCAGGACAGTGATCAAGACAGTGACTAAGACAGTGACCAAGACAGTGACTAAGACAGTGACCAAGACAGTGACTAAGACAGTGACCAAGACAGTGATCAAGACAGTGACCAAGACAGTGATCAAGACAGTGACTAAGACAGTGACCAAGACAGTGATCAAGACAGTGATCATGACAGTGACCAAGACAGTGATCAAGACAGTGATCAAGACAGTGATCAAGACAGTGACCAAGACAGTGATCAAGACATTGACCAAGACAGTGACCAAGACAGTGACCAGGACAGTCACCAGGACAGTCACCAGGACAGCGACCAGGACAGTGACCAGGACAGTGATCAAGACAGTGACCAAGACAGTGACCAAGACAGTGACCAAGACAGTGACCAGGACAGTGACAAGGACAGTCACCAGGACAGCGACCAAGACAGTGACCAAGACAGTGATCAAGACAGTGACCAAGACAGTGATCAAGACAGCGACCAGGACAGTCACCAGGACAGTCACCAGGACAGTGATCAAGACAGTGACCAAGACAGTGACCAAGACAGTGACCAAGACAGTGACCAGGACAGTCACCAGGACAGTGACCAAGACAGTGACCAAGACAGTGACCAGGACAGTCACCAGGACAGTCACCAGGACAGCGACCAGGACAGTGACCAGGACAGTGATCAAGACAGTCACCAGGACAGTCACCAGGGCAGTGGGCAAGACAGTGACCAGGAAAGTGACCAAGACAGTGACCAAGACAGTCACCAGGACAGTGAACAAGACAGTGATCAGGAGAGTCATAAGTGTAAATTTACCCATTACCAAAACATTCTAGGTTCAGTGCTAAGTAAACTTGCAGTACAGGTGGCTTTGTCTCCATTCACAATAGAGGATCCCGGGTTCGATTCCCGGTCGATACAGAAATGGTTGGGCACAGTTTTCTCTCACCTAATACCACAGTTCACCTAACAATAAATATATACCCGTCCAATTGGACTGGACGGTAGAGCGACGGTCTCGTTCCATACCGGTCGGCGTTCAATCCCCGACCGTCCAAGTGGTTGGGCACCATTCCTTCCCCCCGTCCCATCCCAAATCCTGATCCCTTGGCAGTGCTATATACTCGTAATGGCTTGGCGCTTTCCCTTGATAATTCCTCCCTTCTCTGAACTTGGAGGGAATGAAACCGTTACCAGCCGCCTCAAGACCTTGCTGGAGACGTTGGCATATACAGACCAGGGGCCAGATTCACGAAAGCACTTACGCAAGCACTTACGAATGTGTACATCTTTCCTCAATCTTTGACGGCTTTGGTTACATTTATTAAACAGTTTACAAACTTGCCAGTTTTGCCAAGTTTCATGAAAACTTGCCAATCAACTGTTGTTATTAAACATCCTCCTGGTGCTTCGGAGCTCATTAACTGTTTTAATAATTGTAAACAAAGCCACCAAAGACTGAGAAAAGGTGTACAGGTTCGTAAGTGCTTGCGTAAGTGTTTTCGTGAATCTGGCCCCAGGGTTGGGAGGTCATACTGGTGACCTTGAAGGGTTTTCAGGGCGGGTGTCGCAAGGTAGCGGGTCACCACTGCCTCAGGCACCGCTGGGCGCCGGCCAGTATGCAAAACAACAAATTCGTTTTTTCGTCGTTGAAAATCGTTAATTTTCAAAATATGGCGCCAGTTGGTCACTCGGGCACAGTTTGTGGGGGATTATGGCCATTTTATATACTTTTTAGGCATAAGTAATTAGGAACTAATTATTACTAAAATCGTGTTACATAGTGATTTAAAGTGCTCTTGAAGAAGTCATCTTAAGTGACTATTATTAATGGTGAATATTCTCCACGCGTGCACAGTAGGCTACAAGGTACGATGTCGTCGAGTGACTGTTATAGTGAGTTGACCAGACCACACACTAGAAGGTGAAGGGACGACGACGTTTCGGTCCGTCCTGGACCATTCTCAAGTCGATTGTGATGAGGAAGTAGAGACAGGCAATAAATAGGCAAGAGAGAGCTGAGGAGCAAAGTAAGGTGTAGTAGAGGGGAAGGTCTGGTCAACATACTTTAGCCACGTTATTGTGACTCATCGCCTGCACTGTTATAGTGAATTTCTGTGACAAGAGTTGTGCAAGTAAAACCATTCAGTCAGCTGTTATTAAAACACTGTCTTCACAAGCGAGGTGTCAGCGAGCATGTGCCCTATAACCCAAGGCAAAACACAGCCAGTGTCAGTGATCAAAGAAACTGTTGACGTACTGGAATGGTAAAAATTGAGAATGATTTAAAATCAGACGAAACTCTAGGGAGATTCACGCCAGATTTTACTATATCTCCCCCCCCCAACCTCTCTCATTTCCTAAAAGCGTCAGATTATTTATTCAACCATCCTCCTGTTTACATAATAGTTGTTACATACATTGCCGTAATAAACAATTAGTACAATGTGGTACTATTCACTTGATAAGACTGGAAAAAATAAAGCTAAACAACTAATTTATATATTCGAAGGTCTAGTATAGTACATGTATGTAATATGTTAGGCTTCAGATATCGTGAATTACGGCTAGAAGGGTTAGGCTTTATCGCTTTCGCTTTGATGTCCAAAGGGCTTGGAAAGGATGGGGGGAGGTAGAGGGATGGGGAGATGAAATTCAGGAAGAGAGCGGGTGTAGAGAGAGAGAGGAGATTGAAAGTTCGGTGGCCTGTCCACCAGGGTTGACATATGTGTATGTGTCGTTTGTTTGTGTATGTGTTATGTTGGGTTGTCAGTACATTGGCTGGGGGGGCTAGTGTTTTGTGACCTTGTTGGTGTCCTCAAGCACTAGAGCCGATGGAGTTGGCTGAGGGAGGCTAATCTTAACAACATCAGGGCAGTCACACCCCTGACATCACGACAAATGGTTTTTTGGTTTTATATTTTTTTGTAGTAGTTTTATTTGTTTATAATTTTTTTTTTTTTTTTTTTTTTTTTTTTTTTTTTTTTTTTTTTTTTTGGTGTAGATCGGGTCCGGGATGGGCCACTCATCAGGATCATCTGGCAGGCCGCTAAGTATTTGAGGTCTTGGGAAGGCCTCATCGTGGATGTGTCTGATCACTTTTGTTGGAGAGTGATTTATTACCAAATACAAAATATTTTCCGGTGTGTCCAGATTCAGGAGTACCAAATTCTTTCTAATTGTCGAGTGCGTCTATATGTACGATGGTAGACATGTTTACTGTATATACTACCTAGAGAAGAACATAGGCTCCTTTTATAACGAGTCCCATATTCATCCTGTGGGTGGTTGTGGGTCCCATACCCATCCTGTGAGTGGTTGTGAGTCCCATACCCATCCTGTGGGTGGTTGTGAGTCCCATACCCATCCTGTGGGTGGTTGTGGGTCCCATATTCATCCTGTGGGTGGTTGTGGGTCCCATATTTATCCTGTGGGTGGTTGTGGGTCCCATATTTATCCTGTGGGTGGTTGTGGGTCCCATACCCATCCTGTGGGTGGTTGTGGAGCCCATACCCATCCTGTGGGTGGTTGTGGGTCCCATACCCATCCTGTGGGTGGTTGTGGAGCCCATACCCATCCTGTGGGTCCCATACCCATCCTGTGGGTGGTTGTGGGTCCTATACCCATCCTGTGGGTGGTTGTGGGTCCTATACCCATCCTGTGGGTAGTTGTGGGTCCCATACCCATCCTGTGGGTGGTTTTGGATCCCATACCCATCCTGTGGGTGGTTTTGGATCCCATACCCATCCTGTGGGTGGTTGTGGGTCCCATACCCATCCTGTGGGAGGTTGTGGGTCCCATACCCATCCTGTGGGTGGTTGTGGGTCCCATACCCATCCTGTGGGAGGTTGTGGGTCCCATACCCATCCTGTGGGAGGTTGTGGGTCCCATACCCATCCTGTGGGAGGTTGTGGGTCCCATACCCATCCTGTGGGAGGTTGTGGGTCCCATACCCATCCTGTGGGAGGTTGTGGGTCCCATACCCCATCCTGTGGGTGGTTGTTGGCCCCATTTACCCATCCTGTGGGTGGTTGTGGAAAAAGGGTACAGAAGAATGTATTAAGTTCAAGAACTGGACCAAAAACATTCGGTTAGGTTAGGTTAGGTTAGGTTAGGTTAGGTTAGGTTAGGTTAGCTAGTTGCAACAATGACGAGTTAGTTACATCATTTGTTAACATAAATTAGCCAAAAGTGTGTTCAAATGTTGTCGCAGCTAACATCACCGTAACCCTATGAGGCCCGGACACAGTGAAAGTTAATTAATGTGTCGAGCCAATTATATATAATTATAATTTAGCCTTCATGCATCCTGCACTCTTCCTGTGGGCGACGGGGAATGGTTACCAAAGATGTCTGATAATAGATGTTTTGGAATTACATACATTATTTTGTTTTAGGATTCCATTACAAAGTGACGGAAGGTGTGGGAGTAATTTTCCACTGTACATTTGCTCGGGTCAACATCAGCAGATAATTCTAACTCTCACGGATACATATTTAGTTATATATACAACAGTTCTTACATTCTTGTACAGCCACTAGTACGCGTAGCATTTTGGGCAGGTCCTTAATCCTATGTTCCCTGGAATACGACCAGCCAAATCGTTTAACAACCAGGTACCCATTTTACTGTTGGGTTTAACAGAGTCTACACTTAAGGATTTACACCCAGTAAATCCTCTCCAGACAGGGTTTGAACCCAGGACAAAGCGCTCGCGAAATGGCAAGTGAGCGTCTTCCCACTACGCCACGGGGGACCGCTAAGTCTCAATATAACCGAGTCTAAATCTAGCAGCAGTAACATGTAGGAATCTGTTGATTATATTGGATGATATAATCCACATAGCTATGTGGATCTTCTTCCATGAGATGATAAAGAGTAGAATGGCCAGTGTAGCTTTAACTTTGTCTCAGATCTGCAAGGTTTTGTTCAAGTTACAGTGTATAATATTTCTCGGGCTGCTTATGTGCAGTTATAAGTTGGAGTCAATTATGAGAGTATTATAAT
>WNGS01000009.1:2976604-3014715 GCA_020271785.1 Procambarus virginalis
AATTTCCTTCTAACGTCTCTGTGGCTCATGTGGGTACTCAGTTTCCACCTGTGTCCTTGTTCGCGTCCCACCAGTGTTGAATAGTTTGTCCTTGTCTACCCGGTCGATTCCTCTGAGGATTTGTAGTTGTGATCATATCTCCCCTTACTCTTCTGTCTTCCAGTGTCGTAAGGTGCATTTCCCCAGCCTTTCCTCGTAACTCATGCCTCTTAGTTCTGGGACTAGTCTAGTGGCATACCTTTGACTTTTTCCAGCTTCGTCTTGTGCTTGACAAGGTACGGGCTCCATGCTGGGGCCGCATACTCCAGGATTAGTCTTACATATGTGATGTACAAGATTCTGAATGATTCCTTACACAGGTTCCTGAACGCTATTCTGATGTTAGCCAGCCTCGCATATGCTGCAGACGTTATTCTTCTTATGTGGGCTTCAGGAGACAGGTTTGGTGTGATATCAACTCCTAGATCTTTCTCTCTGTCCGTTTCATTAGGTACTTCATCTCCTATTCTGTATCCTGTGTCTGGCCTCCTGTTTCCAATGCCTAGTTTCATTACTTTGCATTTACTCGGGTTGAACTTCAACAGCCATTTGTTGGACCATTCACTCAGTCTGTCTAGGTCATCTTGTAGCCTCCTACTATCGTCCTCAGTTTCAATCCTCCTCATAATTTTTGCATCATCGGCAAACATTGAGAGAAATGATTCTATACCCTCTGGGAGATCATTTACATATATCAGAAACAGTATAGGTCCAAGGACTGACCCCTGCGGGACTCCACTCGTAACGTCTCGCCAATCTGAGACCTCACCCCTCACACTGACTCGTTGTCTCCTGTTGCTTAGGTACTCCTGTATCCAACGGAGTACCTTCCCTTTCACTCCAGCCTGCATCTCCAGCTTTTTCACTAGCCTCTTGTGTGGCACTGTATCAAAGGCTTTCTGACAATCCAAAAATATGCAGTCTGCCCACCCTTCTCTTTCTTGCCTTATTTTTGTTGCCTGGTCGTAGGATTCAAGTAACCCTGTGAGGCAGGACCTGCCATCCCTGAATCCATGTTGGTGCTGTGTTACAAAGTTCTTTCGCTCCAGGTGCTCCACTAGCTTTCTTCGCACAATCTTCTCCATCAGCTTGCATGGTATGCAGGTTAGGGACACTGGCCTGTAATTCAGTGCCTCCTGTCTATCCTTTTTCTTGTATATCGGACTACATCAGCTGCTTTCCAAATTTCTGGCAGTTCCCCTGTTGCCAGAAATTTGTTATACACTATGGAGAGTGGTAGGCACAGTTCTTCTGCTCCTTCCTTAAGTATCCAAGGGGAGATTCCATCTGGGCCTATAGCCTTTGTCACATCCAACTCTAGTAAACACTTCCTTACTTCCCCGCTTGTAATCTCAAACTCTTCCAGTGGTTCCTGGTTAGCTATTTCCTCTCTTATCTCTGGGATTTCTCCTTGCTCTAAGGTAAAGACCTCTTGGAATTTCTTATTCAGTTCCTCACACACTTCCTTGTCGTTTGTAGTGAATCCTTCTGCCCCTATCCTTAATTTTATAACCTGTTCCTTTACTGTTGTTTTTCTCCTGATGTGGCTATGCAGCAATTTAGGCTGAGTCTTTGCCTTGCTTGCGATGTCGTTTTCGTATTGTCTTTCTGCCTCTCTTCTCATCCTGACATATTCATTCCTGGCATTCTGGTATCTTTCTCTGCTCTCCAGTGTCCTGTTATTCCTATAGTTTCTGCATGCCCTTTTACTTTGTTGCTTAGCTAGCCTACATCTCTGATTAAACCATGGGTTTCTCATCTTCATTTCACTGTTTTCCTTTTGGGCTGGAACAAACTTGTTTGCTGCGTCCTTGCACTTTTGTGTGATGTAGTCCATCATATCTTGGGCCGTCTTTTCCCTGAGCTCTGTTTCCCATGCTATATCTGTTAGGAATTTTCTTATCTCCTCATAGTTTCCCTTTCGGTATGCTAACCTTTTGGTTTTGGTACCCCTCCTCGAGTTTAATAACCCTTCTTCAATCAGGTACTCAAACACCAATACACTGTGGTCACTCATTCCTACTGGGGCCTCAAAACCGATTTCTCTTATGTCAGAGTCGTTCAGGGTGAAGACCAGGTCGAGTCTCACTGGTTCGTCTTTCCTCTCATCCTTGTGGGTTCTCTGACATGCTGGGTTAAGAAGTTTCTAGTCACCACCTCCAGTAGTTTGGCTCTCCACGTATCCTCGCCGCCATGCGGTTCCTTGTTCTCCCAATCAATCCTTCCGTTATTGAAGTCCCCCAAGATGAGCAGGTGAGATCTATTTCTACAGGCAGCAGAGGCTGCCCTCTCAATTATAGTGTTAACTGTGCGTGTGTGTGTGTGTGTGTGTGTGTATAATTAGTGTCCAATTACAGAATGAGAGCTACATTCGTAATGTCCCATCTTCTCTATAATCTTGGTCATATGACACTTTGAAACTGTTGTTGGTTTTTGCATCTACCACTTTCTCACTAAAATTGTTTCAATCATCTGCAACTCTTGTTGCTAAAGAAAACTTTTGTATGTTTTTACAACAACTTTCTTTTCCTAGCTTAAATCTATTGATTCCCAATACCATTTTTTATGTTGTGATCGTATTTCCTGTTTCCTACTATCTTCTAGTTTGGCTGCTGTACATTCCAATTTTGGTCTCATGTATGTAATTACCCAATGTGTAATTACCAATTTATGGCCAAGCATATGATGTCCTGTTTTCCTTTGATCCATCTATGATAATTACTGAAAAAATTTCTGATTTTCTCACACACCACCTTGTTCTGCAGCGTGTTCCAGCCATCTACAACTCAATACATTAGAACCATTATTTCTAACTATGTAGATCTTTGTCACTGTCAGTGTTCTCAGTCTTAATGTTAATGTTCTTAATGTTTTGACATAAGATAATTTGACAGATAATGATTAAGACAGATAAACATCTGTCTTAATGTTCTCAGAAGCAACGACAACCCAACTGGGAGCCGGTCGGCCGAGCGGACAGCACACTGGACTTGTGATCCTGTGGTCCAGGGTTCGATCCCGGGCGCTGGCGAGAAACAATGGGAACAGTTTCTTTCACCCTATGCCCGTTACCTAGCAGTAAAATAGGTACCTGGGTGTTAGTCAGCTATCGCGGGCTGCTTCCTGGGGGTGGAGTCCTGGTCGAGGACCGGGCCACGGGGACACTAAAGCCTCGAAATCATCTCAAGATAACCTCAAGATAACCCTGCCATCGAAAAATAGTGGAAACTATGGCTACTATACATCTTAGTACAAAAGACTGTCGCACCCAAAAAATAAAATCCACATTTTGCACTCTACATTTTGTAGAGGGCCAGAGAAAGACAACAGCAACCAAACCTACATTTTCCTATGCCTAGTATAGAGCAGAAAGGTAATACGATTGCAAATATTAGACCAAAGATTGCTTATTTAGGCCTAGGACAAGTTAGGTTAGGCTTATAATTAGTCAGTTTAAATTTTGTATATACCCTTTAGAAATGCAATACAGTAGTGTAAAATTTGAACTGTTTTTGGTTGCAAGTCCATATGTTTCATAGTCCATCTGTAGTAGCAATAGGCCCTACAATTTTTGGAGGATGGGATCAATATATCCTGATGCAATTGAATGTGCATTCATTAGAACTCCTGCTACTCTCTCTTCCTTAACTATAGATTTTTGTAATATTCTATTTATCTAATGTTTTCAGTTGCAGTGCAGTACTCTTGTGTATTTTTACACTCGTTAATACCTGTATGTTCCCTTAAATAAGGGCAAGAAACCATTGCTGTACATTCCTAGTTTGGTCTCAGGAATACTTTAGATAACAAGTTCATAATTTTTCTAACTACAGTATATAATTAAATGCCATGCTAAAGTGTATGAATGTGCAGGTACTGTATACATTAATATAAATGTGTGCAGTTACGGAAAGAGATACTTTATATGCTCATGGTGCTTCAATTTCTTGATAAATTTTATCCAATGCAGGCTTAAGTCTAATATCTAACTAGTGGTCACTTTGGCACATAAAACTTTCTCTTGAAGACTGTTCCATTACCCACCTACTCTTATTACCGAAGAAAAATCTTATGCTGTATACTTTTAATTTAACATTAATGTTTTTTTTATCATATACTGTAACTATATCCTCCAGGTCTGTTTGGGGCTGGCAATAAGAAGGCTACGTTATCAACTTCCTCTAACCTTGACATTATTTTGTATGCAGAGATAATGTTCACAATGTTTTCTTCTACTAGTTCAGTTAAGTTTAAGAAATATAGCCCCTTCTTCATAGGTCATCTAAGTTTCAGGATCTATTTTGTTGCCTTTTAACCTCTTTCTAGTTTAGCTACATGCTTTCTTAAAATGTGGGCATTAACTGCACCACCATAGCACATTTTAACTTTGGCCCTCATTAGTAATAACACAAAATTTAACAATTCCCTCTTCCATATACAGTACTGTACCTAAATGCTATCTAGAGGTTGGCTAACATTGCATAAGCTTCAAGCATTTTGCCATTTATATGACCCTATGGTGACATTACTTAAAGTCACTCCCAGGTCCCTTTCCCTTTATGATTTCATTAGAATATTGTAGGACATTATAGGTAAACTGGGGCCTATGGTCTCTCCAGTACATGAAATTTTCTCTCATAAAATTCCAGTCTGTCTGGATCCTGCCTAATGATACTGCAATTTTTTAGAACCTTGATTTGCTTTGTACTATACTTTCACCATCTGAGAACATATTCATAGAGTACTCTGTATGTTCTCTGGCAGGTCATCGATAAAACATAAACGCTTGCACCAATCCCTATGGTACTTGACTAGTTTCTTCCCTCCAGTGTTCAACTTTCAAAGCAGTGTTTTGTGTGGGTCACCTTACTTTCCTGTTACCTGCAATAATTCTGAGGATCCAGTTCATCCTTCTAAAGTTTACCATCAAGCACCTGTCATACTAAGGTGCCCTTATCTTAACCTACCAGAGGACCCAAAACAGAAAAGACACAACGTCAATTTCGTGAGCCACTACCATTTTCTAGTATGACAATTTTTGGCCTTGGGTAAAGTATACGTCAAAATGTGAAGTTCTATTAGGAGGACGGGTTGGAGGATCAACGTCCCCACGGCCTGGTCTCTGACAAAGCCTCCTCGTTGGTTTTCTGGTCACCCAGCTTGTTTGACGCGGCTGCTCACAGTCTGACATATGAATCACATATACATATGAGTCTGGTTGACCATGTACAGTATTCTTTAAAGGTATTTATCAGTTCTCTTTTGAACACTGTGAGAGGTCATCCAATTATGCCACATGTGTAGAGTAAGAGTGCTGGAAAGTCTTGGGCCTTTGATGTTGATAGAGTATAAGAGTCCTAGAGTATAGACTCTTATCTTATAGTATATAGAGATAAAAGTTCTAGTATAAGTGTAAATTATTATGTCTCTCTCCTGCCTGCACTCTAGGTAATACAGATTTAAACATTTTAAGCACTCCAAACAAATTAGATGCTTTATAGTGGGTTCTATCAGTAAAAGATCCTTGTATGCTCTCTAGGTCTGTTAGTGTGCAACAATAGTCCACCCTAGAGAGCACTAGTATCTTTAAAAAGTATCATGGGTATGGCACATCTTGTTTGAAAGGTTCTTGTTATCTAACCTTTCACTTTTCTAGTAGTTGTAATAGCTACTTTATTGTGTTCTTTAAAGGGTCCTCTGAAATGATTACTCCCAAGGCTTACATATTGCCTTTTATTTCAATAGTGTGGTTCGACTACATTTTATATGTAGTTTCCATTTTATATTTTAGTTTTTCCCATAGTGCAGTAGCTGGAACATACCCTCATTAAACATCATATTGTTTTATGTGGCCAACTGAAAAACCTATTTACCACCAGAGTGCAGACTTGATGTGACCTTTATACAGTATTGTCTACTCTCATGAAAATCTTACTGGCACCTGCTGATACAGCACTATAGTTTGAATCCTTATCTATGTCTGATATGATTAGAAAAAAGTACCAAAGCAAACCACAGTACCCAGAGGGGCTGAGCTTTTCATAGTGGATAAACAGGATTTTATTTTGTTGACTATAATACTCTAGGTTAAGTGCATTATTAAGTTAAATATCTATCTCCCTTGGGCAGAACCGTATTTACTGTCGGATAAGACACACTTTTTTATTTTTATATGTATCAAAAATTGCTGTGTCTAATGTGGCCATATTACGGATGGGAGACTGAGAGATGGGAGACAATCATAATGGGTAAGTTCACCAAGCACAAAAATCATTGATAATAAAATATTGAAAACAAGCAAAATTATTACAGTAAATTGTGTTACTAATAATAAAATATTGAAAACAAGCTGAATTATCACAGTCTGCTATCACAAAATTACGAAAAATTGCTTACGATACATTGGCAGTTATGAGGGAAGCTCACATCATCTCACTTACTTACCCAGCCTACATAATCCACACCTGATATATGTCATTAACGACATTACATTATTTAACGACTGTGTTACCTTTAAGAAACATTTGTTCATTATCTAAATGAAAAATTCTCCAACAAATTTGAAAGGAATGTTAAACTTTCATCTGCGTGTCAGCCATTTGCAATGAGTGGATGACAACAACATCAGAGCACTGTGAAGGTGCGCCACCGCCGGCTGCCCTGGTGGCATGATGCGGCAACACAATACATCACATCCAGAAATACAAGTTTCACATCCTGTATAGCAATTCTCATATCCAAAATATAAACAGCTACACAGTTGATCTGAGAGGAGGTAAGAGTTGGGGTACAAAAACCACTTTAAAATATCTTTCAATAAATGTATGATGAAACGTACTAAAATAGTTTTTTCCACAAAACATCCCTGTAAAATAGGGGTGCATCTTATGTGAGGATGTGTCTTTTATGCCGGCAAATATGGTAATTCCTTTTGTGCACATTTTGTGTGCAATAACACAATGGTCACATTTGTCAAACGCCTTTGCAAAATCTGTGTATATTATATCAGCATTTCTTCTCATGGCATCTAAGGCCATGTCATAGTGGTCTTCCAATTGTGAGAGGCAGAAGCACATTGTTCTGAACCCATATTGTCCAGGGTTATGTGATTCCGTATGCTTTGTGATCTTAGTTCATTGCACTCTTTCAAATATTTTTATGTGTGATGTTAGATCTATTGGTCTATAATTTTTTGCATTTCCTTTACTACCTCTTTTGTGCAATGACAATCTAATGTTACTTTCACATGTTCTATATACCAAAAACTATAAAGAAAACATACATTACTATATGTAATTAGTTCCTGCAGCTCACAGTCCCACTCAACATCTCTGATGTACTAATTTAATTCTGTATACTTTCCCCTTTGTAATTTAATTTTACATTCTCCTCCCTTAAATTGTGTTCCTATCCTTTCTCTATACAGTATAGCAAACACACAAACATTTCAAATCATTTCATCCAATTTGGTTTCAGTAATTAATAGTGTTTGGTTTGGATTTTCTTATTACGTCTTTAATTCTAGAGCATTAGAGCTTATTCCATCAATTTCGATTTGCTAATAAAATCAATTTTTATTTAAAATAAATCAATTTTGTATTATTCCTGTGTATCCAGCTTCCGCCCATTTTTAAATTTTAAGTGGTCTAATCATCTAGAGCGTGTGACTGAGAACACCCAACGCATAGATTTTATCCACATCACGGCTCCTACGGATTTTCTCATTGATGCAGTCACATTAGTTTGATTAATCTCTGTGTGTTATTATTATTATTATTATTCGGAGCACAGCAGGGGGCATTGTTCCATCCGAGTACCAACCAAAGTGTGGACCATCCAGAGATCACCTCAGCCAACTATCTATCACTAAAGATAATAATTGCTCTGTATGTGAGAAATTTTACTATGCTTGGTAAATTACCTGGCAAAAAAGCCTGAAAGTTATTTTTCTCTCTTTTTTTTTTAGTAACACAGATTGATAATGTGTGCACATTTCATGTTTTATTTTTATTTATGTTGAGAAAATGAATACAGTACAGTATTGAAATGTTCATAAAAATTCATTTATTCAGCACCATCTCACAAATTCTATTAATATATTTATTTGGCATCTATACTATAGAAACTTAAGTTTGTGAACATTTTGACACCAAATTTACAGTAATAACCCCAAGACTGAGAAAACATTGAAAGCATAAACATTTTGTGTCTCTGAGCGGAACCCAAAGATGACCTACATGTTAACATTGACATGTTGGGTCCCACTTACTCTCTTAAATTCTTCACTTAATGTGAATCATTACTAGAATTTGCTGTTTAGCACTCTTCTAGTGGTAGTGGCAAAGGCCTTTTAATAGGTAAACTTTCTCTTTCCTCCTTAATTGTTGCCCATCTTGTCACAGAATTTCAGGTTTGTGAGACAAAATTTCATTATGCCCATGCAGTTGCTTGAACATAAAATTCGTCCATATAAGATGTTAATTTGGTCACCTAAATATTCTCTCTAGAATCATGCCGGTATTCATGTTGGTAATACATATCTGTAGTTCAATTCCTTTTGTCTATCTTTTCCAAAACTGAGCACTACATTTATTATCTTCCAGCTGTTGGTAGCTCTTTCACTCATTTCTAGCTCAAGTACTGTATATAACAGGTAGTAGCTTGCTTAGGGCTTTGGTTAACTCCTCGAGTACCAATGGTTGGGATTTGTTTGGGTCTGTTATACTGTGTTTGTCACATTCAAAGTTGTGAGCTGCTTTCATACTTTCCCTGCTGAAGCTGTGATACCATCCAGCCATGGTGTCTTTATTCCTTCATCAGGGAGGTGACCTGGTTAGTTTAGGAAAACTTCTTGCAACACCTTGTTCAGTACCTCAAATATCTTCTTGCCATTTTCTATTAGCCTTCAATGTGTGCATGTGCAATCTTTCTAATTAAAATGTAATTACGTAGGGCCTTGCTACACCTGTAGCTAGGTGTAACTAAAGGAAGAGAGCTATACTAGATGTCTCATCTTAACTATAATTTTTGTCATATGACATTTTGAAGCTTTCAATAGTTATAGCATTCACCTATATGGGTGTGTTTTAACATTAAAAAAATGCCATGTGAGATTTTCTGAATACATGCATCAGCTAAAGTTTTATTCTTCTCTTTATCATTAAATTTGAAAAACAATTAATGTAGAACTGCCAATCTCTAAAGAACCCTTAATCTGAGTATACAGTACATGTACATATAGACTACAGTCATTACTGCAAATTTATCTTTTACATGAAACTGATTTTTGTTACATTTCAATGTTCAAATCCTACTAAGAAGAATTTTGTTCCAAAGATAAAAAAAATTACTTAGAAAAAGTAATGAAATGACTAGTAAAATCCTAGGAACTGGACATGGCACAAATGCCTGCAAGTATCACAGCTATTTTAGTTCATTCCTGTGAAATATTGAACTATTTGTTAATTCTTCTGTTATAATTTTATCTGATATTCAATAAATGCCATTAAAAAGAAAAAGATGGCTTTATGCTGTAAATTATGCCTTTACGAACTAATAACATAATAACAATGTAATATTCGATTGGGCTAAAGCATTCAGTACTGTACAGTATAGAGAATTTCTGAGATACACACAGGACTAGATGCTCAAATTTATACCATATTAGAAAACTTCTAATGTTCAGCATTGCATTTAAATTTTTTTGGGAGCCTCTAAATATGAGCATGAGGGTGAGCAATGGCTACATGTGTCTTGAGAGTGCGTCCTCGAGTGAACCGCTTAAGACAAAGGGGGCACATAAAGGGTTTCTCCCCAGTGTGCATGCGGAAGTGCTCCTTGACGTGATCTTTCTTCTTGAAGGAGCGACCACAGGCCCTGCAAGCATAACGCCTGGTGGCTAAGGCGCCCTCCCCTACTGCCACGCTCACCATCTCCTGCTCTGCCAGGCTTGCAACCCCAACGTTCGTATGCTGAGGCTCCAACAACCCCTGCAAAGACCAACACCCAACCATTACTCCCCTGCCTACGACTCCCCTCAAACTTCTGCGGATCTTTATTATTCAGTTCTTCATGTCAGTAAATTTCAGTCACTGAAGCCATAACTATATAATAAAATACAACTCAGTTTCTTAACAAAAAAGCAAATACATATCTATTCCTTTGCTTTTATTTTCCCTTTTTACAGAATTCAGGCATACCAGGTTGTATTGAAACTACACAACAGACAAGCCTTTTCCAGTTCGCTTTCTCTGATTTATAGCTTAAGGTGTACTTTTTAGAAGTTCTGTTCTTTCAATATCTGGGTTAATGAAAAATTAATGCAGTATTTTAAGAATGTCAAAGATTTTGAAAATAATACAATTAGTATATTCAACACTTTTATTACACTACTGAATTCATTAAATTAAGTACAAAATATGAAGGAGAAATGTCTGATTTCAACCACAAAAAATAAGCAAGAATAACATTATATCAACAGTCTTACAGATATACATATGATAATAAGGCAATGGAAATGAATAAAATTAACACATTACCAAACTTATACTGTGCAAAATTTAAGCACTGAAAAATGTTGCTAGAGATTTTGAAAAGCAGTCTAGGAGGCATGAAGGTGGTGGCAGTACTGCTGTTGTTGTTGATGATGACTGCGAGTGTGTGTGTTCAGATTGGTCTTCTTAGCAAAACTTTTTCCACAGACAGAGCAAACATATGGCCGCTCACCAGTGTGTGTACGTTCATGTTCAACTAGATGATCCTTCCTCTTAAACCGTTTAGAACAAAATCTACATGCATAGGGCCGACATTGGTACAGTAAAGATCCTGTAACCACAGGCTGATCACCCCCAGTACTGCTCCCAGGTCCACGGGAAGTATTAAGGCGAGGCGATCTTGGCTCACCAGGGAGCTGGTCTCCTACGGCATCATTCAGGCAATACTCCAAGATGTCTAGGTCAGGAGCCACTGCTGGAGTCACATTTTCCCCACCACTGGTTGATGTAGGAGGTCCCCTCCGAGAGTATGCGGCGCCCCCGTCAGCAAGTGGCGCCCCGCCACCCGCCTCACCCAACTCCCCAAGTATTAACCGCATCGTCTGTAACGATATACAAACATATATCAGACCTCCTTTCACACTCACAGCACACTGCCACCACATTAACTAGCTATACATTAGTTTTATACTGTACACACACAGGTATTACTGTGGATGAGGAAATGTTGTAGTGGTGGTGTTGGTGGTGGTGGGTGGCAGGAGGTGCAACCTCATATGCAGGGTGAGTGCATCCCTGTTAGAGAAGGTCTGATTGCAGGTGAGGCACACAGGTGCAGCACACTTAGCAGCACGTTCATGTTGCCGTAGATGTTGCCGCTGAACAAATGAACGACCACAGGTATGGCAGGTGAAGGGGCGCTCCCCAGTGTGCAGGCGAAGATGATCACGCAGATGACTGGTGTTGAGGAAGCGCTTGCCACAGAAAGAGCAGTGATGCGGCCTTCGGGCATCATATGAGCCGCGATGTGACTGCCCACCCATGGCTATAAGCGCTGCATCCAGCCCTGCCCGCCCCTGCAACAAACACCACCACTTAGACACCACCGACAACCCCACGTTGATAACCCATCTTAACTATTTCAATCAAATCCCTCTCCCCTTACCCCATATATAAACACCAACGAGAAACAAATAAAATTAGACCAAACACTAAGATGAAATTAAAAAACTAAAATTAAATTTAAAAATTTACTTCTGCAAATACAGTATTGACTTTAAATAAAAAAATGAATAATTTGAATACTGTAATTGCAAAATAAAAGTGTCTAGTCTTTTCAAGTTTTCTGTAACAGCATGTAATATTAGTGTCAAATTAAAGACAAGATTTACAAAAATAATTTACTTATACAGTACTGTACCTTTATATATCCTCTCTCAAAACTAAGCACTATTACGACTAGGTATGGCTCTTCTTTACTTTCTATAAAAAATAATTAATCAAATAAGAGTTTCATTATAAGTCCTGTACTGAACTGTACTATAATGACTGCCTGCTGTAGTATTTAAAAAGTATTGTCAATATTTCTATGACAAATTATTTACTGTATGCTTGATTTAATTTTAACTGAGAAAATACTGTATACAGGACTTCATAAAGACATCTGTGCCAAAATATTTTGTGCATCAGTGTGTGCATGGGCTAAGCATGCACTGTCATGTACCACTTTCCTTAATAAGATGTAATTATTGGTAAAAACATGAACTTCCAGCATGCCTATCAGAATTTCAGTGAAACCATTATCATTTTAATTTTCCAGTGAATTTTCAGTGAAACCATTTCAGATAAATTTCATATGAAATATTGATTCACATCTATTAAACTGCACTTATTTCAATACTGTAACTTCTGCACATAGCTTCGATAAAAATGTTTTGGCTAGATTCAAACTAGATGTAGTTTAATTGCACTGAAGGCAAATTAAGACAGGTATCCCCGAGTTGGCCTATCTCACGACACGACAGACTGATGTAATGTGGGGTGGTGGTGAATGGAGAGACCAGGGCAGAGAGCAGAGGGGGTTGTAAGAGCGGTGGTTTGTAGCATATGGTGATATTTGGGGGTAGTGGTGGAGGATGATGGTTGTGGGTGGTAATAGGGGTTGGGATGTAGCATGCAATGTTGAAGATGAGCTGGGGAGGGTGGTGGCAGTACTTGGGTGATAGTAGTAGTGATATGGGTTGGGTGGTGGCTTGGAATAGCAGTGGAAGAGAAAAGAGGAAGTGGGGACAGAGGGAGAGTGGAACTGGATGAGGGTGGAGATAGTGGAATGGTGAGAAATGTGCAGGAAGGTGAGAGGGATGGAAAGGGAGGCAGGGTGGAGAGGGCCAGAGAGGGAAGGATGAGGGGGAAGTAGGGAGGGGTATTACATAACTACTGTACCTGTGTAAATGAGTACTAGTGCCAACACAATATTATTGCAGACTTAAAACTATTTTTAAGACACTCAAGACAAGACCAGACACGCCTGGCGTTCCGCGAGCGCTATGTCATGGGTTCGTATCCTGGCCGGGGAGGATTTACTGGGCGCAATTCCTTAACTGTAGCCTCTGTTTAACGCAACAGTAAAATGTGTACTTGGATGAAAAAACGATTCTTCGCGCCAGGGGATCGTATTCCAGGGACCTGCCCGAAACGCTACGCGTACTAGTGGCTGTACAAGAATGTAACAACTCTTGTATATATCTCAAAAAAAAAAAAAAAAAAAAAAAAAAAAAAAAAAATATTTAGCTCCAAATATAAAAACTACATACTACGTATATATTAGGCTGCAACACAGGTACAAATTTGATTTTAATATTTTTACTTTTGATGTCGTGCAAACCTCAAAATGACAAGTGCAAATCATTTTAAGGAAGCGGTTAAAANTACATACATGATCTACATAATATGATCTCTAACACAAGCTGTATGGAAGTTATTATAAATAAAATATGGCAGCTCTTTTCAAAGTTAATATGAATAATAACTGTTGGCTAAAATCTAAGATGCCTGAAAACATATACAGTACATGTACAGTAACTCACTGAGAAGTATGGGGCAGGGAATATGTTAGTGACCTCATTGGCAACGTAATGTATCTTTCCCTATTCCCCATATCCCATACCACCTTCCCAACATTTTTTCCCCCTCCCTACCCCATGTTACAGTAATGGCAGTGTGGTGGTCAATTATGAATGTAGTTTCAAATTGTCCAGACCTGTGTGTCCTGAAAAGATCACTAAATAGCGCTACCAATAGCTTTCGAAGTACTGTACTGTAGAAATTTTTGTGAGTTGGCAAGTTTTAAATTTCACTGATCGACAATTCTTATATTCAAAATCTAGCAGTTTGTACAGTTCTGGGGACACCAGTAAGAATTTAAGTTGATAATGAGATAGTAATTCACATAGTTTTCATACTGTTAACTGCATTCGTCCCACTGTAATAGTCTAAAAAATATGAAAAATAATTGCAGTCCAGGTGCTTGGAAAAACATTTCCAAATCACATAATGCTCACCTGGGTCTGATCTTGTAAACTTGTAAATGCTGCCACCTATTGGCAACAGAATGAATTATCACTTCGAGCAATAGCACCAAAATGAAAAATTATGCCTTCTTCAAACACTCACACTTATGACAATTTCAACTTTTTTTTTTTTTGCATAATTGAGATATTATGTTATTTTGAATGTTATACTTATGAAACATCTTTGGAACATGTTTCACTTAATAATTGTTTCATAACCATTCTTAGAAAAACATTTCTGATACTTCACTGACCTAAACTCTGGCCTTCATGGAACGAAAATCACAAGAGAAAAATGCGGGAAAACATCATCT
Source organism: Procambarus virginalis (assembly GCA_020271785.1). NCBI lineage: Eukaryota > Metazoa > Arthropoda > Malacostraca > Decapoda > Cambaridae > Procambarus > Procambarus virginalis. The sequence continues at coordinate 2,991,020 of WNGS01000009.1, forward strand.
GCAAGAAATTACTTTACCTAATGATTCACATTTCACTGTAGCTCCCTCTAGAATCTGGACCTTTTCCAGACAAATCTGAAATTTGGCGGGGGAGATCTGATAGACGAATTTGGACTGTTGTTCAGAGGAATCCTATATACAGAGGTACAAAATTTTCATAGAGCATTGTAGTGTAAGTGAACAGAATTTGAACAAAAAATGCATGGAAACACAATATTGCAAGCAATAAGTAATTATTACAGTATGAGAATACAGTATAAAGAGGCGAGCAGTACAGTCCTCAAAATTCAGAGTTGAGAATATATATAAAAGTTACTATATTCTAAGTCTCATTACTTTCCAATCTATTTATTTGTATGTTATCTTACTTATAGGCAATACCATATAATAAATGTACGGAACCCCTTCCCTAAATACTGTTAGTAATTCAGAAGAAAATATTCTGAACAATATTTTATACACTGTACATTTCCTTGGCAAATAATAACAAAGATTGAAATGGAAATGTTCAGTTGCACTTAATTAAAACCAACCACTTAATTAAATTAATATAATAATTCATAAAAAATATTATAAGAAAATTGGGCCTTTTGAATGCACAAATAAACTTATCAGTTAGTGTTGTTGAAGTTCAGTTGACGATATCTCTCTAATTACACATCATTTACAGTGTATATGATATGTATGAACATGTCATGAAACAGAACTAAAAACCTCCCAACAAATCACCAAAGTGTTCAAAATTAATATTGATGAATCACTAGAACAGACTGCTAGAATTTACTTTTAACCATGCGAGATGCCATTTTCATTTATGTACGAGTCTCACCAACAAGAACAATGCTTTTCGACTGCTCAGCATTGTTGGGTCTAGATAAAATTAATATAAAAACATGTAAATAAACAAAAATATGTGTGGAATGAAGACTGTGTTTAAACACTGAGGTTACTTGACATATCTGCTGCCCCTTCATCCTTTCACGTTCATATGACAACAGACACCTTCACAAAATTTGGGACTATTTTCTGAACCTAATTTTGTTATACATAGCTTAAAAAATCAGATTTAAAATCTATTTTTTAAATAATATTTTGTCTTGCAGCATATTAGTATGTTGCATCCTCAAGAGATATAACTGGCAAGGATTTGATCAGCATTGACTAGCAATAGACTGCTAACTTGAAAAGCAATGCAACTTTAAGCATACAGCAATGTATTTATATGTAGGGCTTAGCAATGCAAGGCAGTGCTGATGAATAATTATACTTTATTATCAACCCACAAACACTACACCTAAGAGTGATTTAGACTACATATATGATATGGCAAAGTAAAATCAAACTTTATCCATTAGAAATTAATGTTTCCTAAGGCTTCATAAAATGTCATTGAAGTTTAACTTCTCAGAAACATGTTATAAAACTAAGGACTATTTAAATCACTTAATTTTTGTTATGAATTACAGTATAGGAAAACAAACACAATGTCATTAAACATTTTATTTTGTTACCTGAAGAAATCAAAAACATCTAGTAATATACATGAATGACTGTAAATAAAAAATATATATACAGTATTGTAGATATTTAAATGTATGTGTAGGCAACTAAAATTAAGTAACTGCTAACTCAATGAGGTTTACTATTAAAATACTGTACTAATATATGTTTCAGGTTCTTCAGAGCACTGATTATAATATAATTCAAGTTGAATGCCAGTTTATAGGGAATACCACAAGTGTACTCTTGACTAACCCTTCCAACATAGCTTCTATTGACTTGTATGGGATGAACCAGAGGTATTTTGGGATGAGCGAGGAACAAGTGAAGGTGATACAGCAGCATGAGGGCGGTGATGGAGGCGCATATGATACTTGACTTGCTTGGCACGTTTGAAGGCTGCTGGGCAGAGTGGGCAAGAAAATGGTTTCTCTGCACGATGAACAACATCATGTTCTACCAGATGGTGCTTCAACTTGAATGCCTTTCCACATACTGAACAAGAGTGGCGGCGCTCGCCTGCACCCCGTACCCCACCACGCCTTCCCCACATGCCCACTTCGGTCGTTGCAGGTGCTGGTTGCCAATACGACACTGGTAGCGGCATTGCCAAGGACACCACGCCCCGGCCACCCGGACTCGCACCGCCTACCTGAAACACACACAGCCACCGTTAGCGGTGTCTGGTTGTTGCTCCTCTATTACAACGCAATATACTTCAAAAGCAAAATTATTTGATGTACTGTACAGTACTGTAATTTGAGTTATCTATTATTTTTACAAAGACTTTACTGTTTTTATTTACCATTAAACGTTCCAATACATAAATACTGTACATAAGTTCTTAATTTTAATTCTATGTGAATTTATTATAAATCCACTTTCATTTCTCAATTTTACTAAGCAACATATTACATGAAATTTAATTACCGCCCTCTCATTCTTACCATCTTGGTGGTCTCCACAAACATACAAGCAAACAATGACACTCCAGCTGTGGCCTCTTGTTTTCACCGTTCCAATCTTACATAAATACCAAAATTTGCTTTCTTTGTCATATGCTTGTAGAGAAAATAAGTTTGTACTTTCTCTCTAAAATAAGCTTGTGTTTAACTTTACCTTTTATAAACACTTTCAAGGCTATAAAACAGCAGTATAATTGTAACTCCTCAATAATAATATGCAGTTTATGAACTGGAAAACTAGGCATGAACAGCAAAGGCATTAACTATATCTCTTAAGAGCCTACTGAGGTCCTAAAAAATTTATTTTACTTCTTAGCAATGCAAGGAGCAGTACTAATGTGAAGCTGTGATTTATACTGTAGTTTTTAATGACACAAATGATCAGAATTTAACAGCAAATTTATGAACAGATTATGGCCTGATCACTACAGCACACTTCCAAGTACAGTACAGTAGTATCATGGTTATTAATATATAACTTGAACAAACTCAGCTATACTTTGAAGTAAAGCCTTATGTTCTCTCCACTCAAAAACAAAAGTTCAAGGAATTGTCTAAAAGAAAAATTCTGCACTACGAAACATATACTCTTTATAGTGAAGCAGAGAAGCAGAGTGTACCACTCTGGCTGGAAGAAGGGGACCCTTAGCCTTGGAGGAAACCACACATAACACATTAGAGGGAATGTTTGGGTCCCTTCCAATACAGTTTCTGTGTGCTTTTCTCCTTCCTACCTTCCTTTTGATTTTTTTTTGCTTTATTATGTATTTAAAGGTTACAAGATATACATTGGATGATACAATGAGTGATACAATAGCTTAAAGGTTATGGATCTCTTGAAGCTCCTCCGTTTCCGGACAGGAACCGAGGATGCAGCAGGCGTTTCCCCTCTAGATCGCCACACTGAGGCGCCGAAACAAAAAACTGGAAGCCCTTGGGTCTCTGGTGACATCAATGAGCCTGGAGCCCAATTCCTTGAGAAATCCCAAGGCACTCTTACCCCAGGGGCCTTGCATCTCAGACGCTATGGGAACAAAGGTGTATTGACCTTCCAATCGCCTGTATTTGATTGATTTTGCCATTTCCCTGCGGTTGGCCGCCCCACCTGTTTGAACAGCACCGAAGTGTACATAGGTATCAGCCAGGGTGGATACACATGTGTAGTCCCACACTAACTGTTTGCCCCATTTCCAGGAGTATATGGTGATGCCATCAGGGTGAAGTGCGGGGTAATCCAGGTTTTGGTCCCCTAGCATGCGAGGTTCTCTCTCCGCTGGGCACTGAGCTGAGACGAAGCTCCTCTTGATGATGTCATTGACTTCGTTGTGTCTTGCATGCCAGCCCTTTGTGCTTCCGCAATGTAACCCATGCAGTCCATATTGGTCTGCTTCCACTCTGTTGCAAATACACTTGTATTAAATGTGAATTGGGGCACCAAGGCAGATTGGCCACTGCTACACGTAGGGATTCTGGATCTAGACGCATGATGCCCATTGCCAACATGGGTACTGCCAGGAGGAAGTCTCCTGCATGGGGGGGGCACGCACTGCTCTGAGGCGGGCTTTCTCCTTGTTTGATGTTGCGGTGCTGAGTATAGCATCAGCTATTTTTTCTACTAGTGGGTGGTCCCAGCTGGACTGTTTATGTTTTTTTGTTGGTTCTATGATGGGTGCTGGGGTTGCTCTTTATGTATATAAATTAAGACAATGTGATACTGTACTAAACTACTGAAAACAAATGACTTACAACTCATTACTATATAAGAGTTCAATTGTAAGTTTAATATCAAAGATACTTCCATAAATAGTCAATATATATAATCAATACAATGCCAGAGTTGTCTTAAATTACCGTCTGTGACGAGACTTTCTCACATATATTAATTAAGCAATTTTATGCAATGACACTGAAATCTGCTTGAAATTAAAACAACTAAAAATCCCCCCCCCCATATCCCTTTTGTGCAACTACTATAATGGTGCAACCAAGTATACTTCCATTATAAGGATATACATCCTGTGAGAGAACGTACGTACCTTAACTCGTTGTTTAGCAATCAGCTCTGATATGCTATATAATCCACGATAAATTATTTCCAGATCTTTCCTTTCAGATCAAAGATCCAGATCTTGAGAACTTTTTATATAAAGTCTGATTAATTATTTTCAAATGTTATTAAAAGACACTTTTTTTTAGCATCAGAGGTAAGAGTGATAGTAGGTGAACATATATTTGAGGAAGCTTCTGCAAGGCCCATCCATTCTTAATATTTCACTTTAAATTAAATTGCATTTAAAATAAAATTACGATGAATATAAATTCAATTTTTTAATTAATCAATAATTTAACGACTTTATTTTGCCCCATAGTGAAAAGTGCATTACTAAAAGTACTTATTTTCACTTACTGCTTATCCAACAACAAATTACATTGAAGACACTGTTACTTAATAATTCAACTATAAAATACTGTACTGTACTGTACTGTACTGTATTTAACATGAACTAGCCTATCCTAGGCAAACTTACATACATAAGAAAATCTTCTCAGATTTACTAAAAACAAATAAATGCAATTACTGACAAGTAACAATCTTTTGCACATCAGAGGTTTCTCTGAATAAACTCCAAAATGTTCCTGTGAATTAAAACCCAAAGAAAATTTGTCATTGCCACAAAGTTGTAATCTGGATTATCTCAAAACAATAATAAATGTTNTACGATCCGTCTCTGGAAACGGATTAGCATCGTAAGTCGAGGCCCCCATGTATGTATATATATATAATATATATATATATATAATATATATATAATATAATATATATATATATATATATATTATATATATATATATATATATCCCCTCTAATGCGTTATGCATGGTTTCCACCGAGGCTATGTGTCCCCCTTCTTCCAGCCAGAGGTGGTACTCCCTTCCATATTTATAACACTACAACTGCTTTTGGATTACATGTACAATATACTCTTGTACCACAACACACCTCAACTGGACATTTCTGCCATTTTATACACTTTTTAAATGATATCATTGCATCAAGGATCCTCCCAAACATTCTGTAATTTGTGCTGATCCAAAAGTGATCACAAAGACTAAAGATAATTTGTTTGTGTGCAAATCCCCATTATACAATATATTTGTGAGTACTGTAGTAGTTGGTAGGAGTACTTAGTAATAACAGTCACACAGGTGTGTTATTCTGAAAGGAGTAAACCCAACTGGCCTTTGGAGTGTGTGCTTAATATTTCAATATGCTGTAGTATTAACTTCATTCTATGTGATTTAAGTGATTTCTTAGAATGCTTCTCTCATGCTGTGTTAAGGGCCATTTGTACCTATAAATAGTAAACTGTCTCTATGACACCATATAAATGAACTTTTATCAAACTATTATGAAAAAATGCTGAAACGTTTAACAAATGGAATATGCAGTGATCGTGCTCTCACCCGAAGAAACATATACGAAAGTTAGAAAAATTCCAAAGGAATGCTATGAAAAGACCAGAGGAACTTTATGATAATGACATAACTACCATACCTTTAAGTGCATCAATACATATGAAAATATGAATTCATTTTTTATTATACTCTGTGTGAGAGTAATTGAAATCTAAAGTTTCAACAGTACAGTTGGGTTCGTTTTCAATTCATGATGACCAAACCACACACCAGAAGATGAGGAGGCGATGACGTTTCGGTCTGTCCTGGACCATTATCAAGTCGATTCTCTTTGTAATTGACTTGATAATAGTCCAGGACGGACCGAAATGTCGTCGTCTCCTCATCGTCTGGTGTGTGGTTTGGTCATCATATCTTCAACCATGTTATTGTGACTCATCATTTTCAACTCATAACTGGGAATGCCAGGTTTGAGTCGCAGGCAGTGACAGAAATGGTTGGGCACGTTTCCTTTCACCTAATGCTGCTGTTCACTTAGCAGTAAACAGGTACCTGGGAGTTTAGTCAACTGACGTTGAGTCAACCAGGAGGCCTGATCGGGATCCGGGCAACGGGAACGTTGATCCCCGAAATCACCCCAAGGTATGTGGTGTTGCATCTTGGTAATGGTCAGTAGTTTGACCATGGGGGACCTTCATGTAAGCTGAACATACAGTATATAAAGTACATACACAGGGTGCCTATCTCTGACAAAATGAATTACAGTACATTACACAATGAGCATGTTGGTAATTACCTATTTGTGGTCAATAAGACAGAACTCAAGCTCATTATATCCTGTCTTCCCTTCCCCATTTGTTATATTTACCTCTGAAGACATCATGCTTTTTGCTTACACCACCTTATTCTACAGCACTTTTCAGCTGCTCATACTGAATTTATAATGGAATGTTTACAGCTTTCTTGCGAGCATTTCTTTTAGCTTTCTGGATTAAATGTGCATTTCAGTTCTGCCTGGCTCTGGAGTATAATAATAAAATATACCCAGCATTGAATGTAATGAAATACCTCTTTCTGTATGAACCCCAGTGGCTCGCTGAAGCTATCTCCCTGAGGTAGCTTCATGCAAATGGGTCACATCAGATACAAGAGTTCAGTTTAGCCTACTGAAGACCACAGCTAAAACCTGGCCACCCTAACAAAGGTGCAGAAAGTGAATGACAATTCAGTCTGGAAAAGCATCCAGAAAGTTGCCAAAACTTTAAAGACAACTGGAAGGTTATCAAAGACCAAAGTTTCAAAACTGCCAAACAACTCCACAAACAATTCGCACAGAACAAGAGAAATTTTAAAAATTACTGTAGTGTGAAACTCATAGTACCGAATGCTACCACCAGGCAGTTTGGCTCCTGCACACAGCTACCCCTCCTTACCTAGTTCTGCGACTCATGTACTCTGGACAATAGTGTTTCTAGGTCTTTCAGATGTGGCAAGCCCCTCTGCTTCAAACTAAGTGATGGCTGTCCTTGAACTTATTCCTGCAGGGGCCATTTGTACTTTGTACAGTACTTCATTCTGCATTTGAGGTTTTGCTTGATGTGCATGTTTTCTACCTGGCTTGTTGTGATTACCTAAGTGTATGTAGTTACAGGATGAGAGCTATGCTTGTGGTGTCCCGTCTTCCCAGTACTCTTTGTTGTATAATGCTCTGAAACTACTGATGGTTTTGGCCTCCACCACCGTCTCACTTAGCTTGTTCCAACCGTCTACCACTCTGTTTGCGAAAAACTTTCTAATATTTTTTTGGCACCTTTGTTTCCTTAGCTTGAATCTGTGGCCACCAGAGTGGAGAACATCATTTAGGGCTATTCATTAGTCTTTGACTCCTCTGTTTGAGCCCTGGCCAGGGTCTTGTAGCCTGGTGGATAGCGCGCAGGACTCGTAATTCTGTGGCGCAGGTTCGATTCCCGCACGAGGCAGAAACAAATGGGCAAAGTTTCTTTCACCCTGAATGCCCCTGTTACCTAGCAGTAAATAGGTACCTGGGAGTTAGTCAGCTGTCACGGGCTGCTTCCTGGGGGTGGAGGCCTGGTCGAGGACCGGGCCACAGGGACACTAAAAAAGCCCCAAAATCATCTCAAGATAACCTCAAGAAGGGTGTTCTGTTGGTTGTGCTGGGGCATGCTGGAGCCCATGTGTTTGTTTATGCTACAGGCAGCAGATGCCCGTGAAAGCCTGATTATTTTGGCTGCACTTGGCATCTGCTTTCTGGCGAGCATCCTCAGTTTCTGGGTGTTCTGTTTGGCTAGGTGCCTGCAGGCTCCTAGTAATTCCCTTGCGGTTCTGACTTAGTTGGTTGGGCCCTTCAAGCTTGCACTTGCCATGTGCAAGACTGAAGGATGCAACTCATCTTTGCTACCAGACAATGCTCATTCATTCTGTCTCTGCACTACCTGTTGGAATGGTGACACCTACGACCTGGAGTCCTGTACTGTTTATTCGCTCTAGGTCTCTGCATTGACTGATTCAGCTTCCAGTGCAGAAGCTTTTCAAACAACTGTCACTTTGAAAGCTACATTTTCTGGCGTTAGGCATCCATTGGATTGTGATCGGTTGGATGCCCAGAATTGGCACCTATGGTGTTTAGGGCCCCAGAATTGGTGGAGTTTGTGATCTCCACCTGGACTAAGTCCATGCCTTCTTTTCCTTTCCTTGCAGGTGTAGTTTGAGACACCCCCCCCCCTCACTGGTTAAGACTAAAGTATCTGAGGGTTTCAGATTCGAGTCTTTGATAACACTCAAGTTGTCTGTAAAGCTTCCTTTACTTTAAAATGCTTTTCCGGTGAAGTCATGGGTTGTCACACACACTCGTTGTCCCTCGGTATGGGTCTAGGTTTTGGCTCTGGTCCCCTATAGGCCAAATTAAACTTGCACATGTGATGTGACCCACTTGCATGGAGCAATCCCAGTGAGAAGCTTCAGGGAACCACATGGGCTCCCTACACAAATGCAAGATGAGACTAACTGCATTTGCAAGACTAACTTTCTCACTATGAGTGGAAAAGTTAGTCTTCTTGTTCTATTACATTAGTATAATTTTGTACAGGTTAAAAACAAGCAAACTGTATACCTTTCAATATATATTACTAAAGTACAATATACATTCTGCAATTTACACAACCAATAATCTATAATCATGGTGTAACTACTATACAATATTTCTATGAAATATGTCAGAATACAATACAGTACTCAAAATTGTAGGATTTTTCTTAACAACAATTTCTTAAGTTGGTCTAATAGCATCAGCTAGAATTTAAGTTTCCTAATATTGTACAGTATACTGCATTTCAAAGACGTCTATGTTTTGTGTTCCAAGACAAAATGTAATACATTATAGTCTGAACAATATATACAGCAGGCAGTCACAGTGCAAGAGATGCATTCAGGGAAAAACTTGTCTGCATAAAATTACACTACACGAGGGAGCATCTTAAAGGCATAGCAGAAGTTGCAGAAAGTTTGAAAGGCCATGAGGTAATAATATAAATCCAAAAATGCATAGAACACATTTGGGAGGTGTTATGATGCAAGAATATACTATAATCAATCAAGTACCAACATGTAAAACACAAAAAAATCTGTGCCAACCTTCCTCCCCTCCTACCTTCAAATTCACTCAATACATTCTCTTCCCCAGTGTACCATCATTCATTCATTTATTCATTCATTCATTCAACATGATCACACCATCTCAGTAAGCTATTCTCAATCTTGCAAGTTTTAACTATTGGATTTTACATCTATCTTTGACACATTTAATTCCTAATCAATGTTTTACATGTAGTTTACCTGTAATAAATTTCAAGAGATTTTCTACCTTTGCAACCAAGCCTGGAGGGGTGGGCTTCCCAGATCCAATCTGGGGCTTCCCAGATCCCTGCTTGGTTTGTGAGGCTGTTATTTTTTTGTTGTCCAGTCCCATATAGCCAAAATCACCAGATTGAAGCAGCAAAAATGAAAAAAGGCCCGATTTGCCTAATAAATCAAGTTTTCTAGAAGTTATATAAATTTAAAAAAAATTCTTATGAAATGATAAAGCTTTCCAATACATTTTATATGATTTTATTTAGTTTGAGTTAAAACTAACGTAGAAATATGACCAAACCTAACCTAACCTAAACTAACATAACTAAGTCAGTAATTCATGTTAATATAATAATATTAATTAAAATAAACCAAATGGATTTTATTTTTAATAATGAAAATCACCCTGCCTATTAGGCAAATTGGGTCTTGCATACTAGGCCGAGTAGTGTGTTCTGGTTATTAGGTATGATACATATATATATATATATATATATGCAATTGACGATCACTAAACACTGATCATTTGTATGCGGAAAAACCACAAAGAAATGCAGAAAGGGGGGTGAACGTTTCGGCTTTTCAAGGCCTTTGTCAACACCAGACTGACTGAGGACAGGAGAGAGAAGATACAGGTCAGGTATAGGTGATGACCTGTATCTTCTCTCTCCTGTCCTCAGTCAGTCTGGTGTTGACAAAGGCCTTGAAAAGCCGAAACGTTCACCCCCCTTTCTGCATTTCTTTGTGGTTTTTCCGCATATATATATATATATATATATATATATATATATATATATATATATATATATATATATATATATATATATATATATATTGGTTGGGAAAGGTTGGGAACCTGACTTTCCAGTACAGTATTTTCCATGTGTATGTTATGAGATATCTTTCTTCTCTTTTAATCAAGAAGTACAATTTGAGTGCTCTGAGGTGGGAGAGAATACCTGACACTCTGGATAAACTGTATTTTTCAACTGAATTTCTACTGAACTGTCAAGACAAGCTTCACCTATGTGCTGTCTCCTATTGTAATTGAATCTGTTGATTATTTCAATGTTAATGGTCAGGATCTCTTTAAGAAATGATCTGATTGCATATGGAAATCATGTGATTTATGATAGAGCCTTTTCATTTGTGCATTGCCAGGTGCCTTGAAAGAGATGTTGTTGTCTTGCCTATATATTGATATTGTTGGGGGCTGACTGTGTCCAAATGGACATACTGTATAAAGACATAGATGACATTCTTCTCTTTTGAGACTCCATTTGGTGTCAAGAGAGTTCTTTGTGAATAAGTTGGTAGTCATCTTACTCTTATACTATTTGGTGAGGTGTATTTTCTGTTAATGTTGTTAAGGGTAAGGCTTCTTTCAATTATGTTTTTCAGAGCTCTTTCCTCCATCTTCTGGACCACTGAAAAGAACTTCCTGTAGAAGTATTTCATAGGTGGGATAGGTTCTGTAGTATTGACCTCTTCCTCAATGGTAGCTTGGCTACTACACAATCCTTTTAATGACCTCTTCCACATAACATTTACAGTACTGTATTCCTTGCTAACAAGGACGTGCATCACTACTGAGCTCCTCATCAACCTGCTTCCAAGGTTCCAACTGGAGATGTGTGTAGTGGCACAGTTGATGTAGGCATCAACAACACTTCACTACCAGCATTACAGTACACTTCTATGTTAGTTCCTGTAGTAGATACTGTAGTGTCATACTAACATACAACATGTTAGTATATTATCCAAGTGTAATTACCTAAGTGTAGTTACAGGATGAGAGCTACGCTCGTGGTGTCCCGTCTTCCCAGCACTCTTTGTCATATAACGCTTTGAAACTACTGACAGTTGTGGCCTCCACCATCTTCTCACCTAACTTGTTCCAACCATCTACCACTCTCTTTGCGAAAGTGAATTTTCTTATATTTCTTCGGCATCTGTGTTTAGCTAGTTTAAATCTATGACCTCTTGTTCTTGAAGTTCCAGGTCTCAGGAATTCTTCCCTATCAATTTCATCGATTCCCGGTACTATTTTGTACGTAATGAGCATATCACCTCTTTTTCTTCTATCTTCTAGTTTTGGTATATTTAATGCCTCTAACCTCTCCTCATAACTCTTTTCCTTCAGTTCTGGGAGCCATTTAGTTGCATGTTTTTTTTTTTGTGCCTTTTCCAGTGTGTTGATGTGCCTCTTAAGATATGGGCACCATACAACCACTGCATGATATACATGTCATTCTAACATGCCTGAACTACAGGAAAATTGGTGTTTTCAAGTTTAGGAATTTAACATATTGCCTTATTAGTTTACAAGAAAATGTTTAAACCAATAGAAATATTATACAAATTATGTAATATGTAGGAACAATATAAAATTCTAAAGTTAGTTAAAACTTTTCAAAATTTATTAAAATTAAAAAATTTATATCGAGAGAATACACTTCATGGTAAAAATGTTTGGAGGATATTTGACATAGGCTGTGTTGCATAACTAGATGACAGAAAAAGATTACTTTGTGAACTGATGGAAGAAAAAGCACAAATCTCTATACTGTAGTTACATTCCATACCATTTTTTTACAATAAATAATCTCCAAAACAAATACCCAGTTTGTTATTTTTCTATATGTATAAATTTAGCTACATATTGCATCACAGAAAAACTTAAATATTATTCTAAGCTGAAAAACTCATTACATTCTAAAATATTTACAATCATTGTACAAATGTAACATTGCAATTATACCTCACAAAGAAAGAAAGTAAAATACAATATGTGTATACTACTAAGTTATAATGTTTATAGACTTCTGATTATCTAGCATCCATCAAAGATGATGTTTAAAGCACAGTGTGACTTTGCTCGAATGGATGGTGGTACTTGGAAGGGACCCATTTTAATATACTTTACGAATTACTGATGAAATATTAATATATTTTATGGAGTACTGATGAAACATAGGTTTTAACCCTTAAGCTGCTAAGGGGTCCTGAGGAGATTTACACCCCTGTGCACAAGAAAAAAAATTGTAATTTTTTTCGTCTTCTAAACATCTTAATTTGTGTTCCCTAAGCACGGGAAAAATTGAAAAAAAAAATCGTAGGTGAAATATTTTGGGCGCAATAGGCCGAGAAAGTCTGGCAAAATGTGGGTGTTGACTGAGCGGTCGTCAAGAGGCGGTCAGCGTAACCCGAGCTGTCAGGTGCGAGTTGCCACAAAGATATTATTACCTAATTATTTCAATGTCTGATTTTTTCTTCATTTTTTTTGCAGTAATATTATTCAATAGTGTGTAGTGTGATAGATTTATATGATAAAACGTGTGAATCATTGTTATACTCAAAAGTATGGTGTTTATAAGTGTTCATAATAGTGATTCAATTATAACGTTCAAAATACAATAAACAAATTGTTTTGCTCTTATTACACTATATACACACATTATATATAAGTATCTACATGTTTTTTTCACCACAACTGTACAACTAAGCTGATATAGTTAGTTCAGAAACTAAGAGACATCGCTATACACACAGTCAGCTGGCGGCTGCCTCCTCACTCATTCAAGGGCAGGCGCACTAAAATTTCTCCCCCAACAATACTGTTTGTAGTGTTATTACACTATATACACACATTATATATAAATACAGTATCTACATGTTGTAAGCACTATAACCGTACGCCTAAGCTTGTAGGGTGCCCAAAAAGCACAGTGGCCACCCTCTACACAGCTAGACAGGTCATGCAGACGATGCCACCTCCGTTACCCAAATGGCTCCTCCCAACATAATCCTTTTGCTGTTATTACACTAATACATACATTATATATAAGTATCTACATTTGTGTTCACCATAGAGAACAACTGAGCTGGTATGGTGAATGCAGACAATAACAGGCGGCCACACAGTCAGTAAACAATGCTACCTCCCTACCTCCCTCAGCATTACTCCTCCCACACAGCGCTAATTATCACAATCCTGCTATTATCACAATCCTGGTCATTCTTATCACAGTCAGGGGTCATCTGTAATACTGTTATCGCTAAATAATAGCAGTTACATATTTATTTTGACATTTTTAGGCGATGCTGTGGTCACAAGCTAAACAGCAATGCTGTTAGCTCATGTTGCGTGCACCAGCCTTGGTTGCTCCCACAGTACTGTGGCTCTCACACTGGAGAATACTGCCTACGATTTTTTTTTAAACATGGCGTCTGTTTACAAGAGCCCTGAGGAAGCTGGTGTGAACCCCATGTAGCCGCGTGCCATTTGAATCGTGTCTGGCATCCTATGGTGTATATGTATATATACGCCATGCACACAATGGGACATGTTACTCATGGCGTATATATACGCCATGCGCAGTTTAAGGGTTAAATGTATCTTGGTGAAAAGCTCTTTCTTTGAAATGAATGTAAACAAATGCTGTAATATATACAGAAACAATTCCAAGTACATTTTGTGGCTGGTAAACATTATCAACATATAAGTGTCAATATAGAAATCCAGTCTGAACTTCTGTAACGAGTTATTTGAAATATAATTTGAAACTCTTTAATATTGGAACATTTGGGTGGGACAAACAAATATAAAGTGAGAGTCAGTCATTGTCATACAATGCTTTGAGAGTCAACGTTGTGTGTACCTACAGGATGAGAGCTACACTTGTGGGGGTCCATAGAATTACCAAAAATCTACCCAAATCTACCCAAATCCACCCAAATCTACCCACATCCTGCTAGCATTACATAAGGAAGAAATATGGTCTATTTACTTACTATAATGTTGGTGCTGAATGCAGAATATGATCAAACTTATTTTTACTCTGAAATAATCTAATTTCGTTATGAAATTAGAAGTAAACATGCAGCAGGTGACGCCACAGGAAGTCGACGGTCCAAGCGACAATGTTGTGAAGCGACTTATCCAAGATATATTGTCGCCTAGAGAGTGTCTGCTGGCATATCAGCCTCCTGTACACAGTGATCCAGTCGTCACACTTCTTGGCTCAAATTGTCGCAAATTTAATATCTCATAAATCATGTTAGATTTCAATAGTGTAATAATACATTTGCCTTGTTGTGCTCTCTGAATTTTAAAATTTTCCTCCTAGATCCACCATATTCACCTAGTGATATGACAAAAGTCTTATCTTGCATTATAGTCAGTATTGATTTCAAATTCCTTAGTTCTTTCACACACCTGAACATGTTATTTTTACTGTCACAGAAAGATTTCTTTACTGAAGTATTGTAGGTGAAGACGTGCTTACGTATCTGTTGCTACGGGGAAATGAGATTTAGCTCTTTATGTCCCGCCTCCTAGCCATTTATACTTAGTGTGCTAATTACTCCTCTGAATATTAACTTTTTATCACAATTAAAGCTATGGATAGAATTGGCTTCAACTTTTTCATTGAATGTATTCCACTGTCCTATAACCCATACAGGGAACAAGAACTTCCTTGTTCCCTGAACCTCCCTGATCTCCATGATCAAGAACCTCCCCGATCTTTTAGATTCAAATACATATCAAGCTTCCACTGATGCCTCCTTGTCCTACCTCTTTTTAATTTAAATATGCTTCCTTTACCCCCCTAATAGATGAAGCCTCTCAATTCTGGAACTGCTTGATACCTGCTTCATGAGGTTCTGGGAGTTCTTCTACTCCCCAAGCCTGGCCCGAGGTCAAGCTTGACTTGTGAGAGCTTGGTCCAACAGGCTGTTGCTTTCTAGTTTTATCTTGAAGATATCCATGATTGTTCTGGCAATATTTCTTAAACTTGCTGGGAGTATGTTGAACTAGGATCTAGGACTAGGATTCAACTGGGATCTAGTTGAAAACCTCTGAACTTTCTCAAGTTGCTGTTTATGCTTCACAAGGTGTGGGTTCTATACTGGAGATACATAATCAAGTAATAGTTTCATATTGGGAGTGAGTATGGACTTGAAAGCCTACTTGTTCAGATTCTTAAATGATGTTCAAATGTTTGCTAATTTCTCATATGATGCTGATCTTGTCCTGTTCAAATAAGCTTCTGGTGTTAGTGTTGGGATTAGGTCTACTCCCACATCTTTTTCTTCCATTGTTTCTTGTAATTGTCTTCCCCCTTATGGTATAGTTAAATACAGGTCTCCTGTCTCCCTTACCCTTTTCATTACTTTGTATTTATCTGGATTGAATTCAAGCAGCCAATTATATATGCCATCTCCTTAGGTTTGCTTAAGGTCTTCTTGCAGTAGCCTACAGTCCTGTTCAGATTTTACTCTCATTAACTTTGCATCATCTGCAAACATTGACATGTACAAGTTGACTCCCTCTGTGAAGTCATTTACACAAATTAAGAAGACCAAAGGTTCTAGGACAGAACCCTGTGAAACACCACTTTCCACTTTTCTCTAGCTTAACATATCCTCTCTGACTATGATCCTTTGTTTCCTATCTATCAAGTATGGCACTGTGCTCTCATACCCAGTCCAGTGCCTTTCCTGTTATCCCTGCTAATTTCTCTATCCTGTGTACAATATTAGTCTTCTGTGAGGAATTGTATCAAAGCTTTTGGGCAGTCTAGGAAGATTTAGTCCACCCAGCCTTCCTTCTCTTGTCATAATTTGGCAACCCTGTCTTAAAATTCAGTCAAGTTTGTTAACAATGTTGTGCCTTTGTTATAAGGCTTACTCTCTCCAAATGTCCTACAATCCTTTTCCTGATGACTTTTTCTAGAATATTGCATGTAATGCATGTTAATGACACTGGTTATGTTTAGTGCTTCATATCTATCTCCTTTATTAAGTATTGGAACTACATTTCCATTTTTCCAGATGTCTGGTAGCTCTCCTGTCTCTAGAGTAATGTTGAACACTATAGTTAATGGATAACACAAGCTACCTGCAGCTTCCGTCAGTACCTTTGGTGATATCTGGTCTGGTGTTACTGCTTTTGTAACATTAAATTCATCCACGTATCTTTTTACTTGGAGACCAATCTGATTCTGGATTGAAGATCTCCTGGAACCTCTTGTTGGGTTCTTCACATACTTCTCTGTCATCCTCCCTGTCCCTTAAGTCTGATCACATGGTCTCATATAGTTGTTTTCCTCCATATATGGCTGTACAACAGCTTAGGTTGACTCTTTGTTTTTGTCACAAAGTCATTCTGAAACTGCTGCTCTGCTGCCTTCCTGATTTTTGCGTACTCATTCTTAGCCCACTTTAGTGCCTCCCTATTTGCCTCTGAACCAAGTCTCTATAATTTTTCCATGCCTTTTCTAATTTTTCCTTTTCCTCCTTATACAGTTGAACCATGGGTTTGCAGTTCCCCTTTCATCAACTTCTCTCCTGAGAGCTATGAACTGTTCCATTGCTTCTTAGCATTTCTATGTTGTGAGTTCCATCATCTCATTTGCTGATTTTTCCTTCCATTTCAATTTCCCATTGAACCTCCTGTAGATAATCCCTAGTCCACCTGTAGTTGCCACTTTTGTATTCTATCTTGCTCCTTCACCTTTTTTCAACTCTCTCCTTTAGTTCTACAGTATTTTAATCAAATACAATAATGCAGTGGTTACTGACTCCTAATGGTACCTCAAATTTGAACTTCTCTACTTCTTCACTTTGGGTAAACACCAAGTCTAGAGTAGCTGGTACATCACCTCCTCTTTCTCTTGTTGGCTCCTTGATATGCTGTCACCTATGCAACTTTCATGTATATTCTAGAATTACCTGTTGATGATGCAGAGCTTTGGTTTATGTTTACAATAATGTTTCATATCAGGAATCGCAAGAACATTTGTATGGTGTCATGTGGGATACAGTTTTTTTACAATGTACAGTAGTACACATACTGGACATTGTTCGGCTCATTACCAGTCTTTGTGATGCACAAGAAAACTTAATATTTACTTCCTTGTTATTCCTTTAAGCTGCATATGATTTTATATCCTTAGTAACATTTGTTAAACATCATTCGAAAATGTGTCTATGGAATCCACATTCTGGTTTCCTCATATTAACATAAGAATCTTTTCATTATAATCAAGTTAATAAAAAAAACCCAGACTCATTGAACTCTGAAACTGTTGCTCTGGATTGTTTCTTCAATTAAAGTGTAAAACATATACAATCCTAATATTGTATAACAAATTTATAAATTTTAGTCATCAGTTCACTATGTTTTTTCTGTGAAATATAATGATGCAGTGATCTTTATTTTTCTCCAGAGACCCAAGTGAACCCATCTAAAAATGTCAGAAATTTTGTTGTAAGGGTGGAATTCAAAGAATTCAAAGAAAAAGTTACAAGAGCATGAGCATACTACAAATGGCTTCATCAGGATCTGAATGTTGTCACAAGGATTGAATTCACACTGCTTCTTTAATGTAAATGTCTTTATGAACATGTTTCCATTCGGAAAAGCAAAATTCTAGAAATTGTTGACTTATATATTTGTGACAGTTAACTTTTTACATTTTCTGTGTGGCATGAAATTTTTATCAGTACAGTACAGTTTTAATACAGTATAGCAAATTATTTGGCTATGTTAAATTTATTTTAAATGCAGCATTAGTGATACTTGGGTAATTCAGGCAGTCATTTCATTTCTTCTAAAATGATGTATGTTCACTTTGGAAAAATGGATCTTTCCCATTCTTCCTCACTAGAACATTTAAATGTATATATAATCTCTAATATTCTGTCCTTAACACTTTGGCTCGGTAATGACGCAGCATTGCGTGTTTTTTTTACTCAAGGGTAATCTGATAACAACGCAGCATTGCGACGTTTCCGGCGGCAAATTACTAACGGTTTCGGGAGGGGCGCGCCGCGGTTTTGGACATTATATGCATACACACCTGTAGGGAATTTCATTGCGAATACATTGATACCAAAATGAAAGACCTAGGACCAGAATTGAGGTAACAAAGCTTTAAAGAGTACAGTATACACATTTTATTGCTCTGTATTAGCGCTCACTGCGGTAATGCACTATCACTTTCTCTGTTTGCTGTGGGTGGGACGCCGGGCTTTTGGGCTTTATATTTGCATATACTCTATTGCGAACACAATGACACAAAAAGGAAAGATCTAGGATGAGAATTGAGATGTCCAAAGTGGAGAGAATGTACACATTTTATTGCTCTTTCGCACTCCCGGGTAACACGCTCTCACTTTCTCTCCTGGCTTTTGGGCTTTATATGCATTTAGTTCTGTAGAGAATTCTATTGCGAACACATTGATACCAAACTGAAAAACCTAGGACAAGAATTGAGATGACAAAGTTGAAGAGAGTATACACATATCGGTATGACTGCACTCTCTATTGTAATGCGAGGCGCCTTGGGGTGGTGCAGCGCTCTCTTTCTGGTAACTTTCATCTTGTCAGCGGGTGGAGAGCACCGCTGTTTTTGACATTATATGCATATATTCGTGTTGGGAATTCTTTTCCGAACACATTGATACCAAAATGAAAGACCTAGGACGAGAACTGAGGTGACCAAAGAAAGAAAGACACACATTTTATCGGTCTTGTGCGCTCCCAGGTAACACGCTCTCACTTTCTCTGTTTGTTGCGGATGGTACGCTGGGCATTTGGACTTAACACTATCGCGCTATTTGGACGAGCGTTAGAGTCCAATATTTTGCTCCTGATTCTGCCCGTCACACGAGTCCTTGCGTCGAACGGTTAAATAATTGTATAAATGACATTTTCTATCCGATTTTGTTGGGGATAGTTTAGAAATGTTCGCCATGAAATTTACGTTTTTTCTAATAACCGAAGAGCTTATTAAAGAAAACGGCATGGCAGTGAATCATGTTTGTATAACAATTGTATTATTGACACGACGAGTACGATCGACGTAGTTTTCATGTCTGTTGCCGGTCGAACGCATCCTTATGTGATGGTTTATACTTATGTTCTTATAGAACATTCTATTGCAAACACATTGGTACAAAAATTAAATACGTACATCCAAAAATCATGTCAGTACAGTAAATTGAATATACACATTTTGCCGAAATGGCGCCGATATGCCGCCGCGGGTAACACTTCAGCCACTTCCAACCGTCTTGTGGGTTGGTTGCGACATTGATTCTATATTTATATGCATATGTCCGTATAGAGAATTTTATTGCGGTTCCAATGATACCATAATCAATGATGTAGGATAAATGTGGCCTTCGCAATCATTAAGAGAGTGGAAACATTTTGTTGCTGTTTGGCGCTCTCGGCAAGTGATGTCAATATTTTTATTTTGTGTTGATATTCCTTATGCTTTGGCAGCATTTTATATGTATGTTCTTATAGACAATTCTATTGTGAACACAGTGATACCAAATTTAAATACGTACGGCTACAATTAGTGTCAGGACAGTAAAAAGAGTATACACTTTTCGGTCTTACCGCTTAGGCGCGCGAAACGCCGACAGCACAAGGGCAGAGTTTTTTTTCGCTTCGCTGACAGCAGGAAAGTGTTAATATGCCTTTAGTCCTATAAAGAATTCTATTGCAAACAAATTGATACCGAAATGAAAGACCTAGGACAAGAATAGAGGTGACCAAAGTGAAGGGAGTGTAAACATTTTATCGCTCTTGAGCCACGCCCCTGGGTAACACGCTCCCATTTTCTCCGTTTGTTGCGGATGGTACGCCGACTGTTTTGATTTTATATGCCTTTAGTCCTATAGAGAATTATATTGCGAACAAATTGATACCAAAATGAAAGACCTAGGACGAGAACTGAGGTGACCAAAGTGAAAGGAGTGTACAGATTTTATCGGTCTTGCGCGCTCCCAGGTAACACGCTCTCACTTTCTCTGTTGCGGATGGTACGCTGGGCATTTGGACTTAATATGCATTTAGTCCTGTAGAGAATTCTACTGTGAGCACAATGATACCAAATTGAAAAACCTAGGACGAGAACTGAGGTAACAAAGTTGAAAAGATTATACACTTTTCAGAATTACCGCGCGCTCCCATGGAATGCCCAAACCCACCTGGGGTAGTGTGGCGCATGCGCGCCCAGAGCATCAGAGTGTTAACATCCCCAAACACTAACCCAACACTAGTTTGCCGACAACCTGGAACATACTTGGAGAGGGTTCTGGGAGTTCATCTATTCCCTGAGCCCAGCCAGAAGCCAGCCTCTACTTGTGATAACTTGGTCCAAACCGTTTCCCAGGAATGTTTACTCTTTCTAGATTATTTTATTAGTCAATACTGTCTTTGAGGTCCATCTACTTAAAATACCTCTTTGTTTTATATATTATTTGAGAGCAAAATCAATATTGTAATGTGTTTGGTAACACTATAAAAATAACCATTGTGACTAGATTAAACTGTTTAGAAATACTGTATACTGTTTCATACTTGTTACTCATTATTTGATTAAATGAAAGGCACAGTATTTTTATTCCTAAATAGTATTATCTGTTAATTCAATGAACACATAAACAGAAGCGGAATACTTCCCCATCACACATATATTGATGACTAACCATTTTTATGCACCATAAAGACATCTTGTGAGCCAAACATCACTTATTCATTTCTTATTCTATACTCAGACCATCCATTTATGAATATGTGTATACTAAAGTAAGTGTTCTAAGCATATAGTTTTGCAAATCATAAATGAGTACTGTATAAACTTTTAAACATTGCATTAGAAACTGTCATTGGATGTAAAAGAAGTGATGCATTTTCCAACTTTACTCAATGAACACTATTCAAATGCAGGCAATGAGTCACAATAACGTGGCTCAAGTATGTTGACCAGACCACACACTAGATGGTGAAGGGATGACAGTGACTATTCAAGTCATTTTTAGTTCTCTCTAAAGTGATAAATAAATACTTTATGCATATCAGCACATAAACAACAAAGGTTTATGACCGTAAATAATTTTGCACTGCAGAAATGCTTAAATATTTGTAATCTCAGCAGCGTCAAGCAAACTCTACATTTTTCAACTACAGTATGTAATTTGTTTTGAGCCTATGATCAAGACCATTCATTTCTGAACATTTTGTAACAAAATCCATGTTCTACCAATATAAATTAGTAATCAGAAATTGAGTATAAATAATATATGTATCACTGAGAGAGCAGCTGATGAGGGGCTCTCCTTGGACAGGAAAATAGGCCCCATCTTCCCGACACAACACTTAAGTGTTAATAAGGTAGACTGTAGTGTACAGGGATAATACTAAATACAGGAGTCTCATATGTTAAACAGCCAATTTATAATTATCTCTATATACTGATACCACAAACTTAGATAAATAACATAATAAATGTTCCAAAAGCAAATTTGAGCTTTGCTAAACAATCATGTCACATTGTATTCACTTAGTATTCACCTAATTCACTGTATGAAGGTTTTGTGTTTATAATAAAATCAGTATATGTACAGTATTCTGATGCTAAACAATATGATATCTGGTGCTCAAATTATGAATATACATTTTTGCCTTACCCATTATATGTTGGGAGCTTTGGACACAGCTCGGTGAAATCGCAGTTTTAAGGTAAATACTGTAATGCATAAGAGAAAACTACTGTATATTCCAATATAGTGTAAGCAGTTCTTAAATTTTCCCAACATAAAATAACCTGGAGTTGAGCAGTTCAAATTCCACTTATAAAGGCAAGTGCTGTATTACATTGTGTACATTTAATATTATAGCTAGTGTATACATATTTTTAGTCAAAATACTATAGCCCATAGATGCTCAATAGTATTCAACCAATAAAACCAGGATCACGGTTATTATCCCATGGAGGAGGCTGGCTTGAAGAATTGTTTGAAGGAAGATAGAGCTTATGAACAGATTTCAAATGCACATTAAGATTAGAACGCTGAGCTGATCGGTAAGAGCAAAGATGGCAAACAAAGGGTTTTTCTCCAGTGTGTGTGCGCATGTGTTTCTCAAACTCGGAACGGAAAAGAACTACACGTCCACAAATAGGACAGTTTAGTGGGTTATTTGCACGCCGCTGAGGTCGAGGGGCAGTTGCTGCCATCAGAACACCCACTAATCCACCCGGGTTATTTGAGCCTATGGCTGCCAAATTTGAAGGATTTGCTGCTATTCCGACTACACCAAAGTTTCCTGATAATGTAGTTAGACTGGGGTACCGCTGTACACCAAGATAATGATGAGAAGGTTCAATAGAAGGGGCGCTCTGATCCGACAGCTCACCCTCACCAGGATCACTCCTGTCTGTTGGCTCCGCCTTGATATGAAGTGGGGAACACGATGAATCCCTGAGAAACTGCTCCAGCGGCGACACCTGCAACGACAACACCAGGTGTCAGTGGCCGCTGGGCAGGGTCCCTCATTATTCCTTGTACTTAGTTTAATTTCCTATTGCTGGCACACTACCGCTTGAAATGTGCTTAAACACCTAAGTACGTCCAGCCAAAGAATAGAAGGAAAAGAAGAGGGAGGGAGGGAGGGAGGGAGGGAAGAAAAGAGGGGGGATAGGTAGGAGATGGAAGGAGGAAAGAAAGGAGGGAACGGAGAGAGCAAAGGGAACAAGGAGGAAGGGAGAGAGATAGAAAAAATTATGTCTATACAGTATATATATATATATATATATATATATATATATATATATATATATATATATATATATATATATATATATATATATATATATATATATTATATACACACACAGTTTATATAATCACCCATGCCTGGCATTGACACACTCATCAACTCATCAGAGAACCCTATAGCAATGTGTTTATAAACTTTATTTACTGTACAATATTTTAAAGCAAATAAACTTAATAATACTGTAATGGTGTATGTAATCCCTGAATTTTACTGTTATAGTGACTTTTACAGTTAATTAAAAAATATATAAATGGCAATAGAGAACACAGTTTATTATTATTATAGCTATTTAAGGTATAAGAGAT